>JAHZNA010000264.1:0-22730 GCA_027743935.1 Sinodicranocentrus sp. ZH6
AGATGCAAAAGATGCATGTTCATAGTATGTGATATGCGATCCCACTACTTCCAGCTATCTGCACGGAAAGTTTATTTCTGTTATCCGTATTATCTACATCCTGATTTCCTTAGAAAGGCGTAAGTTTCAAGTTGAAAAATGCAACGAGGCTTTTATTTTTTGTAGGGAAAGCGAAAACTGCTTTTGTCTAACCAAAAATCTATTAGGCTCCCGACAGACGACTAGGTTTGCCAAAAAACTGATTGGGCTTTTACCATGTTCTCATTAGCAGGAAAAAAGAAAGCATAAAATATGTCGTAAAATATCATAAAAATGCAAAACAAAAAGAAACTACTTTTATTATAAACAAGACCACCAATCTTACATCAGTAATAGTCAATAACGCTATATTGTTTTAGTAAACTTTCAAACCATACCGGATTTTTCCATGTGATAAAACTATTACAAAGAACAAAAATCCTTCAAACGCTTAATTTTTATGTGCCCACGTATAAATATTTGCATGTTGGAAACATTTGGTACAACTTAAACCAGATCGTGAACAATCCTCATATTACTTTTTAAAGGATGATGGTGACCGTGAAGCTGTATTATTAGCATATTATGCACTTCATGTGCCCCCTGCAAAATATCATATTAAATTAGGGCATCTCCACCAAGTGTAAGCACAACTTAGTTCTTCTTGTGTGAAGTCTTGCGATTAGAATGCGCATAGAATTATATCTCATCGTTGTAGTCCTATGAGGAAAAAGATTAGCCTACCTAGTAAACCTAAATACGTTAGCTTGCATCAGCAACCATCCTCAGAAAGCTCACAAGATGCGGAAGACAGAACACAAAGAATTGCATCATATTATTGAATCAGCTTTCTACTAGTTTGTCCATAGAAGCGAGGAAAATTACATTGTATTAGCATGTTATATACAAGTTTGCGGTTTGTGATATTGTCATATGTATTTTCAGCATGTTCACTGTCTACACAGAAGACAGTCCAAAATGAGCTAATAAGACTTTACGAGCTGAATCTTCTCCCGGCTGTTGCTTTTCCATTACATTTAGCTTTTATTGAATTGTCGAGCAACACGATCGTAATATCATGTGCGTTCTCTTTTCTCCCACAAGCTAATCATGCTACCTCCATCATAAAAACCCATTAAGGCCCACGCTATATCAACATACTTCTCATTCAACAAATTACTAACATTGTCGTCGTCAAACTAATTTAATAGAGGATGATTTTCATCACGTTGTATTGATCTTGTGAAAAATGTTACACAAACATGAATTCTGCTTTGAGCATTCGTGAATGACACTGTAAAATTTGGCAAATGGACAAACAAACAGAGAAGTTTCCTTCTGTAAATAGTCTTGCATGTGAGATAGAGTAATTGTGTGCTGAAGGCGATTTCCCCAATCATATATGTATCAGAGAGTGTTGAGCACACTGGTCTGAAACAGAGATGTACAAGGATATAATTTCTTCGTACATCACATCACTCTACAGTTTGAAGTCATCAATAACAAAGTATTGTTTACACATCCACTCATTATCCCAATTTGATATTAACGAAAGGACACCTAATACCACCATTAGCCACTTTCAAATTAGAGGAAAAACACCACCGGACATTTTAACGTTGAGAATCTCATCTCATCCCATTTCATGGTATGCTGTAATTTATCATTCCCTGAGAATAGTCAACTAAAGCTGTCAAACGAGCGAAGCAAAGTATTGCGAGTTTAAGTTGTTTGTAATAACCAGCATGTTTCGCTGAATTTTAATACTCGCGTTTCGAGATGAAAATAAACACAGCTTATGTTTGTGTAAATATAGCAAACGAGGTGGGCAACAAAGCTGATGACAAGAAGGGGATGGAACTTACCATCAGATATAATACAGAAAAATCGTGAGTCCTGCGCTAATGACTAATGCTGTTGACAATTTCACGTGGATTAACATATTTTGTGTAAAATTAGCAATTACTTCTAATTCAAAGAGAGAACAAACTTTAAGGGAGTTAATTTTTCAGCTTGTTAGAAGCGGTTATACATGCATCAAAGATTTACTAACCAAGAAGCACTCAACACAGCAAACTATTACGTATGGAGGACTTCATTTCATACACGAGTTTCATAGTGACACTCGAGTTGTTATGAAATTTTCCATGTTGGTATCTACTGTCGTGCATGTGAGTACACTGTTTTCTCTCTTGCCCTCATCCAATATTAAGGTTTTTACATCTCTGATAAATGGAACGGAAAAATCCTTGAATTATGTATTCTCTACTCTTATGATATGATCTTACAGGAAACAAGAAGACAGCAAAGTGACAGACAAGTAATTTCATTATGTAGAATGGCTTGAGAGTCTCATCGACTCACCACAAAGCCCACAAATGTTTGTTAGCTGTGTACATGCAATGTTTCAAGTTTCCCCAATGCATGAAATTGGGAATTGCTACTTTGTACTTGTGTTTGGCCAGTAGTAAACACTAAACACTCACACAGTGAAAGTAGTTTACGTATAGAAATCTTGAAACGACTTATATTTTTCTTACTAAAGCTATAATAGGATGAAAGTCGATCACACAGAATATTAAGACCCTGCCTTTGTTTAGTGGAACACACACAAAACACAAAACACTTATATTTTAATGTAGAAAGGAGCTGTTGTTGTGCACGCTTTCTCAGTTCCATAAACCACTCATGGGAATTTTCTCCATTAATGTAATGTAATGCTTTTCCTTAAGTAAAAAACTACCTATCACAATGGGCTCGGTGAAAATATCATAACCAAGACTGACAAGATCCAACAAAGTGTGGAGTGTGGACTTTTAGACGACCGGCAGCTAGGGTATTTATCATCACGCAGGATCATGTTACCTAAAGTTGTACTACACACCACGTTAACAAAAAGGTACTTGACAGGCTGTTAAAGCTAGTCGTTACTAGTTCTCTGCGAAATTCTATACTAGTTTGGTGAAAGGTTAGGGTAAGTATTAGTCATTCTTATTTACGCTTTGAGAATACAACAAAGTTTAATCTGAAAGTACTTTGCTTCTCTAGTATTATGTAGGATTCCATGAAAAAAGCATAAAACTGATTCTCTCAGAATTCCATACATCAGTAAATCTGCTATTGATTTCATCGTAATGTTAGCCAACATCAATGGTAAGCCATGAAATGGATCAGCCTTTATGAGTAATTCTGCTGATAATTATTTGCAATCTGCATTATGATTATGATGCATATACCAGCTCACCAACAACACACTGGATTTTTTTCTCTAACTCTTAGCAAAAGATTAGTACTACAGAAATCCTTTTACATTAAACTAAAGCTACAAAAGGGCAAGGGGGCTTTGCTCAAATTGCTGTCACTGAATAAAAAATTCTCAGCTAGTTTTATGATTATATTTCTGCTTCATCTTGTAGACTATTACATATGATATATGATATGATTTTTTGACTATGTGGTTCACCAAGCTGGAAGGAATAAGAAAATGAATTTACAAAAACTAATTCGTTTTCTAAACAACAATATCTCAAAATCTTCACTACTACAGATATTTAAACCCATATGATGCCATGCTATACTTCGAAGTACATGAACATCCATGTACATGTGAGTGGGATACATCGGAAGGACGAATTAATAAGTCATTTACAGCATCTGACATCACCGCCTCTATTTTGTCACATAGATTCCCGACTAGTATAATTTGTTCCTACCATCTTCCATACTATTTTCAAAATGTCATTTGAGAAGACTAAGCTCATCACAGCCTACACAGTTCATTAACGCCAACAAGTCAGATTCACATGCTGTACTCACTTGCTCGTTAAGAACAAATCAGCTCATTGAACTATGCGAGAAGTGAGAAGCAGGTGGCTATTAGTTCTGAAAAGGATAAAAGAATATGAGATAGAGAGGGTCGCACTTTGTCATAATAAGCTCAACAGCTTCTTTCTCTACATATTATACGCGATGATGGGAAGAAGGATAAAATGAGCAGCCGGTTGACAATAATGGAAGGAAGCTCTGATGACGAGGGGAAAGCCGAAGGAAGAGCTTTCTCCTCGTTAAAATCCTTTCAGGGTTGACATCTGAACGGAGGAGGGAGGTGGCCATACACCAATTAACTCGTTGTCACCACATACGGTACATCACAAAGCCAACATGTTTTTCAACAAAATCAATTGGGTTGAGGTAGTTGAAATGCCTACATTGAGTCATTCAAGAAGGCTGACGAGAAGGTTTTGTGGATTCGTATAAAAGATGACGGAAAACTTGGATAATGAAAAAGATGATCAGCTTTTCCAAGGAAAGGCCAACTAAATTCACCTTACAATACAATACACAGGGAAGATATGTGTAATATGTACATTGCTTTCATATAAAAGAGAGTTGCGAGCTTAGATGTGGCCATGTGAGTATATGTGAGTTAGAATATGTTTCCCGGGGGCTTCACGTTGAAAACTCGGGAAGTTATTATTCGTACAGTTATCATTGATTTTCTCAAAGATGTTTTTCAGTAATGAGCAATGTTTTTCTAGTCGTCCTCTTCACAATATACGGTTTACATCATCGGCAGTTGTTACACTAACGACAATAATTATTTTGCTCTGAGGAATATAATGAGATGTCAAAAGCACAAATCCGAAATTCTGGTGACAGCACACAACCCGTCAGGCAAATCTGTTTCCGTGCCGCTGGGCACTAGTCATGCTCACTTGACGAGCTGAAGATGATGTGTCTCTGTCTTTCTCTTAAGGAGGAAGGAAAGGAAGTGATCGTTTCAGTCCATTTTGGTTTTCAACATTCCCTCCAGCATATTCAAATACTTAAGGAAACATTATCATTTTGCCATTTAGTAGTTAGATCTGTTGAAAATAGTGGAAGTAGTTTCAGATTGTCTGCAGAATAGGATATGCAATATACATTGGTCTGGAAAGTCAAGAAAAATATGAGCATCTTTGCGCATTAAATGTCATGGAATGATAACTAGCTCGACAATTTTAGAAATGTATGCGTACGTAAATACTTGATATGCACGAAGTAGCCATTCGTGGAAAGCCACCGAGTCAACTTCAATTATGACAAAATTAGTAGAGACACTTGATACACATACACAGACTGATTTCTTGGAAGTAGACCGACTTGCCCGCTGTTAATATATATAAATAAGCCTTGTTCTACTATTGGATAGTAAGCAAGACAGCTATGAACTGTAACATGTAGCTTAAAATCCACATCAAAGCGTATATGGAACACTCACCCTTAGTTGCTAATATCATTACTTTAATAAACTCAATTTGACTCATACAGTCCCACTTCAAAAGCCATCCTCCAGTTTTGTGAATCCTTATACACACACGAATCATGAAATTTAATAAATCTAGTTCTCGCCTCGTTGCTATTTAAGTTGTTTCAGTGAAGGATTTCGCTCATATTTTCCCGCGTTGCTAAAAAAATATAATTTTTACTTAGACCGTCAAATGTAATGCGTAATCAATGCGCTGCACACATGCGTTTCCATAACCTGCAGTCTGGCATCAACCACGAATTTTGCAGACAACCCTAGTCATTCATGTATTACTATTATAAGTATGTCATGCCACTCATGCCATATAATTTTAATTCTGCTACATGCATCTCGTTAACAATTTTAGTAGAGTCATATATTTTTATCAATAGGAAAAGGATGAGCTTATTTTACGAGCAAAGACAAACCATAACCAATCCAAAAGAACAAGCACTTCTCTAATCATTTCTGCAAACACTGGAAAATAGGACTGAAAGCTTCCTCTCAAAACTAGAGATGTTGTTTCAGGTGTGCATGCTACATACCTAATCAGTATTTACTGACAATGTTTTGCCAATCAGAAACGTCATTCCCAAATGAGCATTCTTCACTGTTCATCATCCGTCCATGGTTTAAATACGAAATACGTCGTTAACGAGGTAAGCTTATCCACCATAAGTAAGAGGTTTTCACAATTGTAAATCTTCTTCTACAAGCACTTGTAAATCAATTTCTGATTTGTTTATAAGTGGTATTACAAATAATCCTCTTTGTAAAAATAACATTCCTCAATAAAGTAGTTTGGTTTCATGAACTTGGGATAATTGGATGGATTTGAGTATTCTGGGTAGCTGCTTCCGCAAAAATAATCAGTGAAAAAAATCAACATTCGGCTAAACTGATTCTTATGCCACTCACAGGAACCGAGTAGGTTTGTGTATATCAGTCACGCTCATGTTTTCCATCAAGTAACACTTACGTTGTAAACCACACAGACCTACAACGAACAGAGACGACCTTCATGGTTTCAGTGTAGCGTCACGTTATTCAAAACGTCGTGAAAGCACAGTGATATAGCATAAACTACAACGAAAAGGCTATTTATCTGATAAACATGCATACAGAATAATACAGATGGAACATCGTTCCCATCAGTAGAAGTGCGCGCCAAAATAAAACATTGACAGACAGGATGCGTCACCTAAAAGTCAAATCATCTTGTTTTTACGACCATTCCACAACACTAACATCCTCCACTATCCTCAAAAATATCACCTTTCTTTCCAACACGCGTCCCATTTCAAAGGAACGAGTGCAATGGAAAAACTCATTTACTCGTGGAAAACAAACACGCCCGCAAAGCACACTCACACAATGTGGTGAACAATATGAGATCTAATAATAAGACGCTCCTCTTGTTGGAGGGGAATCAATACTAGAAAATTGCCAAAGAATCAGCAGTCATGGGACAACTATATACATTCAATGTCAAGACATTGTATTTGCTTCTACCAGTGACGAATGAAGTCCGTCAAACTGAGGGCCACCCATTTTTCCCCAAGTTTCCATTTACCTAATGTACCGTCACGACGTTCTTTTGTGGAGAAAATCTGATACCTTGAGTGCTCAGTATTTGAGCAACTGGCACTAAATTCGAAAACACGATACTTTTCACTACCTGAGAAGAAAAAACAGCAACAACAAAAGTTCACAGTTCTTGTATTTGTAGGCTTTATTCTTCTTTTTTATCCTCCACAGATCAAGGAAAATAATAGGGAGAAAGAGGAGTAATGGAACTTACCAACCAGGAAAGTATATTTCTATTCCGTTCACACTTATGTGCACATTGAAAGTCTCTTGGATGTGCACTATAAGGTCCATCGTAAACCTGCCTACACAGAACTATGATCACGAAGGAGTGTGAGACGATGGAGAATTTTGCTTTTTCTAGATAATAAATACACATAAAGTACGACGTAGCGGCTAATTTTTTATCAACAGGAGGCCATAGAAAATCTCTCTTTCGAAAGGTAAATAATGATTTTGATAACAATGGAGCACAATGACTTTTTGTGAACATTATAGAAAAATATATTTTTCCATTGCTTTCTTCCCTTTTGCCTGAATTTTCGCTCTTTCGTATCAAAATCCACTTTGAATGAGCTACTCCTACAACTTCATGAAAGTGATATGAGATAAATATTGCCTGTTTTGTGATAAGGAAAGTTATTGGGAATATTAGGTTTGAATTGCGTACTCTTCTGGAAGCAGGAGGTGGAGGACGCTAGATCTACTTGCTCTCGCACTACCAACCCATCTGATTCCAATATAACTATGGTCGCGTCGTTATAATATGAGTTCTTGGAAAGTAAATATGTGCACATTATGTTTGTCAATGGAGCATGAAGATAATCCAACCAATTTTTTCTTTATTACTGATGGACCATTTCCTTTCTTTCAATTTTCAGGAAGAATATGTGAAAGTAAAATGTAAACGGAGCAGAGAAGAGAGGAAGTTTACTCATGCATATTTTTCAAGGCATTTTTTCGAGAGAGTGAGGTATAGAAAATGGGACGATGAGGAAATAGATTTCTACTACAACTTCCCTTGGGATGGGTTCCGTAGAATAGCAGAATAGCAATGAGCTGCCAGTTCAACAACGAGTTCGTTCCACTCTAAAAAAATCTGTTCTGCTACTCCATTTAAATTTTCCGTACAGAATGGCACAAGCACGCCATTGGCAATATAATATTTTGAAGATGAATATGGTGTGAAGAAGTGCTTCAATGATTATGCCACACACACTTATGCATTCTAAAAAATCTCTAGTTGAAAACTGTACAGTGGCAAATGTGTTTTTATCTCTATAACTATATGCCTTCCCTGAAGCAACAGTAGGCAAAGGGAGAACACATTTGAGCTCATGGCACAAGTGAGCGTAAAAGGTTTTTTCATAGAGAGCAAGAGCAGATTCATAGGTCAAAACATGTTATAAATCAAAAAAGATGCCGTTTTTTGCCATTTGTTAGTTCATATAATGTACATCCCTCAGTGAAATATTACGGCAGAAGGCAGTTATTTACACGGAGCTTGCGTTATAATTACATGATATGGAAATTCTATGAACTAATAAAAGACGAGGGGAAAAGCTTTCCTCACTCATCACATCACGTCGTTGCTTCGCCCTCGGAGATTCCTCACTTCATGGAAAGTTGAAAGTGAAATAAGGGAATCCTCAGGAGTAGATCCATCTATTTTACTTTGCTATTTATACGATTTTAAATAACACATTTCCCCGTTATTTATTTCTGTACTGGTGTCTTGTTGATACTTGCTATCAACTTTAAGCACCCGAGCGAAAATTATTTTGAGAAAGCCACATACATCATCATGTCACTCAAGTGTGAATCATGGACTAAAATTGCAAGTTGTGGGAGAGGGAAAACGATTTAACTTATTCAGAGGATGGAAAAGTACGGAGTAATGCATGAATAAATCCGGAAGATATTATCATCGAAGAAAAAAGGAAAATAATATACCAACACTTGAACCGACATGTGAAGATTAGCAATTTCTATCTAAATCCATTTTTAGACATGGCTCAATATCAACATTTCAACAAATTGACAAGACCACTTACACCCATTTTCTAGTTGGACTGACGAAGCTATAAAGAAATTCAACAGAATTGACTTATTTTGACAAATAAATTTTTGCTGACACTGACAGCCCAGATTGCATCATATTGCGCACGCGTTACTTCGTAATGTTTTGTAGACCGTCAGCTAACAATAAGGATTTGAAGCATATGGTGAAATAACTGTAGGATTTTTTTTATCCATTACGCTTGAATGTATGGTTCACCTCCTTTTGAACGAACAAAGAAAATGTCTGTGATTCAAAAGGGCTATAGAATAAGGTACGAGATAGGAATTCAAAAATTTCGTAGGTATGTAACACGAAAATAAATGGGAATATGGAATGAGGCATGACATGAAAATGGTTTAAGTACACCAGGGACGTATTCTTGGAAAAGAAAGATATTATGCACTCACTCCCTTACATACACTCAATGTACTTAATGCTATGCACATTATTTCCCAGTGACCGAAGTAAATTCCATGTTCGCATCCAAAACAGTGACACAAATATATCACCGTCATCGCTTATTCCTTTTTTTTCTCCCAGTTGGCAATATTACACTAGTAGAATGAAAATGAAAAGGAGCAGGAAATGGATGAAGATGAAGCAGGTTGTGAATGTTTCCACAAGACGAAACTCTCTCTCTTAGATGCTAAAGGTGGCACCAGTCGCCAGTCACATATCACCTGATTCGGTATAGATTTACAATGTGCAATACATACTAATCCATTTTCAACTTGTCAACTACATGTTTTCTCATGTGACAAGGGAAATCAAAATATTATTACTTTCTCACATAAACATTCACGCAGTTGAGATGCACGACGCCGGTGAAACTCTTGGAATTAACGAGCAAGTCGTAGGGTACATACCCTGGTTTAAAGTAAGGCTTGACTAACTAGTGAACTGTGAAGATAAACAGAGAAACGTACGTAGAAATAGAAATGAAACTCGTTACGTCTTTTATTCTAGGAATCATCGTGTGCATTCGCCTGAATGTGACACGCATTTCCGAAACAATACCTTGTTATTGAACGCATGTCTATATTTATGTGCATTATGCTCTACTCTATTATTACACGCGGAATACTATGTACCACTTTCTCCACTCCCCCCATTCTGTGGGGAATTCCTCTTGTTTGACGAATGCATACCTTATGTAGGAGAATCGCACATATAAAAAGAAAGCGTATCAAATCAAACGAAATCCACACGACATCACTGACACACATCACCCTTCTTCTAGTTAGCTGAAAGGTGCTACAATGAAAATGAAACTATAAAGCAATCCTGGCGCATGTACTTACGTAATCTATGATTTTTGATATCTCCCATTGAAATCGCACACCACAGGAGCCACGAGCCCGGAAACTATACGAGCATAACTGAGAATCTAATAAATCTCGAGAATGCCATCAAGAATACCAATGCAAGAGTGAGACGGTAGATTGATGCTGTGTAAGCAGCTACATACCTACACTTTGACAATACGAACTGGATGAAAGATTGATGGACAAAATAAACCACAGAAACCAATCCTGTACAATAATTCTGTCACTGTGATGCGGTCTAAGTTTATGTGGTACGTGGATTACATACTTTATCTTTCGTAGATATTTTCTCTACATTTTAGTAGCGTCCGGGCGGCTATCGGGTGAAATTCCGAAACATTGTAGATGTAGTTTTGATCCCACTAACTACCAGGTCAAATGTAATTTTAGTTGGAATTAAACTTTGGAATTTTAGCTGGATGCAGGATTTGTCAAGGAGGATTATGTTTATAGATGCATAAATAACACATTAAACACATATGGGTTAATATAAGTGATCCACAAGCTTAACTATTGTCATATGTGCGTGCCCTAATAAACAGAAAGCAGACAAACAACTGGACAATCAAACTGGATGGATTGGTAAATTGCGTAAATTACCCAAGTTTTAGATTGCCTCCTACTCTTTGCTAATTAATTCACACAATGATGAATTGGATTATGTCTACTTACTATTTCCATTTTGACTTCTCTATCATTATTAGCATTAGCCATATACGAGCTAACAAAATGGAGTAAACATTTCGCAAAGATCATTCAGCCGGAAACTGTGCAGAAAAAATGATACGCTATAGAAATATCTGTATGAGGCTTGAGGAGAGTCAACGTGGATTACTTGAGGATCATATAACATAATCAGCAATACCAAATATATCTATTCCTTTATTAGGCAAGAGAGTTGCGTAAACATCCCCATATTATGTTATTTTGCTCCCATGAGTTCCGACTAAAGTCAAACTTTAGTCTATCACCATCATCCTCCTTTTCACCCCTAGAATGATCACAAGTGAATATCTATCAAATCAACTTTCTCTTCTACTAACAGGAGAAAGCTACTAAATAGCCGCTTATTGAGCCATGCAACAGCATTACAATCATTTAATGTCGGCTTTCACTCCACGAAAACGAGTATGACAACAAAAGTTTTTTCACCTTGATGCAGTGTAGTACATCCGTACATCTGTTTATCACATAATTTCAGCTATCGATGTTCTTTTGCACACTATACGTACAACGTGTTTAGTACAAAACTACAAACTTGTAACAAAGAAAAGTCAAGTAGAATTGGTATAAAGTTATAATTAGCAAATATCCCGAGATCAGAATTTACACCAAACATAAATTGGTAAACCATTCCGGTTAGAACATCCTTCCCTCCCTTAGGACATTTTTCTTGTTTCCGTACTATGATGCTACTGATTTCCGAACAGGATTCTGTACACACTTTCTGATTTAAGGAGAACTATCAATGCTTTCATCAAGTTCAATTTTGTGTAAATACGGTAACTAAACAAAAGGCCAATTTCATTTTATTATATGTGTGGGCTGGAAGCTATGTACATGATAAATACTTGGAGGACAATTGAGGCTATCTAAATAACACCCATTGTATAACTCAAATACGTAACTACACGAATTGCTCTTAAACCTCAGCAAACATAACGGCACAGGGCTTAGCAGTTTATAGCTTTCCGTTGGCATATGAGTCAAAACATGCTAATAATTTATGCTATATGGAGTTACAATCATGGTTACTAATGTTCACGTACCCACCTCCAACCATTAATACTACATGTAATAGTAAGATCTGTGTCATATTATGTGGGGGTAATGCTTTTTTATCAAAAACTTTGGTAGCCATTAGGTATACTTTGGGATTAGCAGTGGGAACGTTAACGGTAGTTACACGTGTGCTACAGAAACCTAATTTCACTGGATTTCGTCAGAGGTCATCGAAATAAGATCAAGTGCATAGTGTATAGTACACGGCTTCTCCTAAAATCAAGTAATATTTTCAAGTTGGAATATTTGCAGAGAAACACGCATTCTGGTTTGTTGATTATGTTCCCAGATTATTTTACCTTGTTATGACTTTAACTTTGTTTATTTATTACTTCGTCTTACATTCATTCATAGTTTGTTTATTACAACCTTATAGTACATAGCTTTGCTCAAGCTAGTTAAGAGGGTGGGTGGCTCGTAAATATAGAAATCGGAGAAAATATTGCTCATCCCGGATGCATTTTACGTATACTGATATACTTATATTGTTATTGATTTGGTGCTTACGAAAAGAAGTTCTTACGCGAATCAATTTATTCCATTTCCAAGAAAATATAAATTGCCTCGTCCAGGATGTACATCCAAACAGTACAAAATTACATCTCGAACTACAACTACACACAATTCACTTTTTCCTTTTTTGTTCTAATACATTCTGAAAGTCGCACAGATTTCCGCTTTTGGATAATAATATCCTGAATGTAAACCAAGGTGCTCATCAGGGTTTCTTGCATCCAGACGTAAATTGTTTATATCGAGATATACATGTGCACAAAGCAAAGTGCGAACATGATTTCCCTAACAATATTCTCAAATGGGATTCGCGATGCTGAAAGAGTAAATCTATTTTCTAAGAAAAATGGAATCTCATTAAATGCATATGGCTTTCAGACTCCCATCCTTTACCCTGCGAGCTTTCCCAATTTTATTCTTCTCGTTACTGACCAGTTCTTTGCGTTACGGTGTGTGCATGAATTGCTTTCAGTTATCTCTAGCAAACGAAACACGAGGGGGGAAATCGTATAAACAGTATTACATCGCAGAAGTTGTTAGGGCATATTATTTTGTAAGAGAAAACTACCAGTGTGCTATAAGTCTATGAGGCTTCCTTTCTGATGTTTTTTTCCTGTTATTACTTCTCACTGCTGTCGGCTCCTTTTCTTCAACCTATCTTCACTGTTACATGCCATATGACAGAGAGGTTATAACCAACGTGACCAGCAGTCGGATCAACTTAGATCACAGTGTTTTGAGACCCACTGATTCATAATTAAATTTATTGCATGCACCAGCTTGCTTCTTATGGCTACTAGTTCTATCATATATATTAGTCGTTTATATTGACCTATACCTATCACGAACTTTTCTTAACATTCCAAACGCGCGTGAAAGAATCCTTTAGTAGATCTTCAAAGTTAGCCTTAGTGTTTGCCACACCACTACCAACATGTTGTTTTGTATACGATAATAGTAGCAATAGGAATACATTGTCTTGTGGTTATAGTAATTTTATGTATGCTTCTCTTTTCTCTTGTTTTCCCTATTGTGGCCCAATTCTCATCTCCATAATGATTGTCCTTTCACCGGCAGGATATATGGTTTGCTACAAAAGGCCAAAGGCTCGAAACAATGTGAAAAAGAGAAGCAAAGGCGAAGATGATGAGACCGAGAATGTGCTAAATTTATAAGGATATTTCCACATTTCCACTACTGCAGCTGAGCCAGTTTAGTTTGCTGACAATAACAAGGAAAATTGATGCCTTCTTTTTTGTGGTGTAAGTGAGCAAAAAATACATGTTGCTGTAGCTGGATGCTCAAGCTCCTTGTAGTTTTGTGGGTACGTAGTCTTACATTTCCAAACACTGTTCAAATGTTGACTTTGCCAAGGATGAAGGAAGGAATGGAACGCGAAACTGAATGCCATGTACGTAACGTATCATGCGTTTTTGGTGAAAGCAATAAAAATAAAGTTGGCGAATGCAGCATAACTGTTGAAAGCTGATGAGTTCTGCATGGTGGACACTGACCATCATGTTTTTTTTGTAAATCGCACATATCAAATTGCTTGTATGAGAGAAAGTAAAACGAAATGGATGTAAAATAGAATTATCCCTCCATATGGCAGAGTGTCACAACCACAACCGCAACACACATGACATTAATCCTACCACAACTTCAAGAGGAGTCACTGGAGAAGAGAGCAGGGGATCAAGATAGATTGAGGATGGAGGATGACGGGAAAGAATTCATTCTCTTGTTGTTAATACTGTAAGAGTGGTGTTCAGCTGCTTGCTGACCACGCTTACAAAATACATTCATACCTGCGATATATGTCAGTAGCATGGGGTGAAAACAGTGTACATTCGCAAATTTGATACGAACCAAATGTAAAAGCCATTCATATACGTGTATAGAAATAGAAAGTCGCGGAGAAAGCATCCGTTCATTTGGTAAACAGTCGCACACACGTTCACGCAAAAGTGGGATTTTCTCTCTCTTCAATATCATACTTACATATACTATATATTGCAACTGACAACTATAACATCACGGACATCATCATCAGACTTTCATAAAATTCCATCAACCAGACCGAACTAAAGTCATTTCCTGTTGTTCATTTTTCCAGTCTCGAATTTTCATGCATTACATACGTGTACTATAGTAAAACCACGCATCAGGATGGAAATTACCAACATGCTTTTACTCTCCGTGCCTCCCTACCCACAATACTAAACCACATTATACTTGACTTTTTTTTACAAATGACAATGAACCAGCCAGATAAATTACCAAGCTTTCATTGTCATTGAATTCCAAGGACTGTATGAATCGAAACCAATGACGCAAACACGGTAGGATACAATGGACGGTCAACCTACAACGACAAAAGGATTACAATCGTCATCCGCTTCCTTGTTGTTAGTTTATAAGGACAAATTGTTGAGAGTGTAAGATAAGTGCTAATACTGGCTAATTGCTGTGTAATTAGATGAAATCTCCTACAAACAAAACAAGGACTGTCTTGCACAAGAAATACTGAAACTTTCCTCCCGCTAGTGCATATCATCTAAAGCTGCGATAATTACAACCACCAACGAAAACCTCCCACCATCATCCCTAGTGAAACGCTGCGGCTCTGCAAATGTAGGTTTACCAATCGCCAAATTAAATGTCTTTCCTACAAACAATATAGGCCAAAATGGTTGCGCACATAAAACAAAGAGCACGCTCACAAAATTTCAAAATGTGTTTTGTTTTTGTAAAATAAGCTAAGTGTAGTCAAAAGAAATAGTCACAGCTATTATTTTGCATTATGTTTATACATGCGTTAAAGTAATCTAGAGAAAAGCTTGTAAATAAATAATTCCAAGTATCATCTATACGAAATGTAACTCTTGGTATAGCCCTCATTTTTGATTAATTGTGAATGATGGTAATTTGCTTGATGCTTGTGTCAGACGAAAATTAGAGGAATATTCAAAGGCTTGGAATCTGCTACACAAGAAATCAAGAAGGGAAATTTTACCATTCAAGCGGTAACAAACGTGCGTTTTAGTCTGACAAAAAGCAAACACATGGAACTCCATTTCTCATTCCGAGCACAAAAGCATGCAAATAGTGGGGGATACCGAGGTTCTACAAAATGACCATTCTAAACTACATTACATAGGCAATGAGAGAAAGGGGAACGTTGAGCTAGCAAAGATGAGTTCTTCGCCCTGGACTTTATTACTATTCCCTTGTCTAAACGATCATGAATTACTGCTCTTTGCCATTTTATGTAAAGTGCATCCATTGCTAATAGACCCCAATTTGAGAAAGAATCCTTTTGTCCTCTGATTCCACTCTAGAATTTTATTTTGTCGTTCCGTCCGTTCTCTCGTATTGTGTTAGGACCGCTGCTTTCGTCATTGTCAATTGTGTTTTAATATGTAGAAAAAAATCAAATCAGAGTGCGTGAACATAATCATACATTGACTGAAATGAGCCTTTCGGTCTCATCTGCGTTCCCTATATAGTATTACATTAATACACAAAACAATTGCAATTCGTTAACCTCTGGTCAGACAGAATATCAAAATCATAGAATATTAGTTATACAGTTCGGTAGCTCTAAACTAAATGGCTTCATAAATAAAAAACAACCTACTATAATCTATAAAAAATGGCTTTACTTTTCCATAAATGTGATATTCTAGACTGTGGCATTCGGAAAATGTTAATAAAGTTCAGAAATAATTCAATTAAATAAATAGTCTCATTTACAAGTTACTTTTTTTAACTGGGGTAGGAATTTTTAGCCAGTATTTCCAAAATGATGATTTTTACATGGACAGTCGCGTGGGGTCGGGGAGCCGATGCCCACTAACTGATGCTAAACTGTTATCTGGCATCTGTTTAATATACTGTCTTCAGCAGATGCATTGCAACTTGCAACCTTAATACAATCATATCAAAACATTGAGGGAGTTAGAATACAGCGGAAATGTTGACCCTATGCGTTTAACGATAGAAAGAGAATGGAATTAATAAAGAGTGGGCACATCTGTCAAATTGTAATTGACTAGGACTGTGGATGAGGTCATAACCGTTTGAGAATACCATATGGTGGTTATGTGCCAATTCAATTTTTTGCATCGTCAGTTCCACAAAAATACAAATCTTTCTTTATCGAATGGTTTTCCCTTTAACCCAGTAACTCTATTAGGAGGATTTCCATTTTTGTCGCTACGTTTAAATTATCCATTTCTACTCTACCATATTCTCGAGCAATATGTCTCCTGTCACTGCTTAGAATGGTTGGCAGTATAATATTGATATAAAGTTTTTCTTCCCTAAAATTCCAGATTTTAATAACAAAAATGTACATGTATTAATATAATATACTAATCCATTAGTCATTGTGTAATTACATTTTTGTCTTTATTATCATATTTTAGACAAAAGTGGCCTTGGCATTCTAACCCGATGACATTGAATGAGATGAAACTAAAAAGGCTGCAGATATTACCATTTCCCAACAAAACTACTGAGCTGAAAATGTCTTTATCACTTCAAAGAAGACGACGGATTTCACATGATAAGTGAATTATTGGATCTCTGCCGAGTGGTGCAAATTTCTGTCTAAAAATCCAATCGACGTCGTTTATATTTAGGTCATCAACTTCATTATGTTGCTAAACCTCAAAAATTGTATGACACCTTCATCAATCCGACAAAATATGATCGATGAGTGCACCATTTTTACTCGGCTACTTTACTAAAGTACAATGAGTGAAATTCTTCCCGAAAATTGAACATGGAAAATGGTTCTCACCCACCACTAGAAAAAGCAAGAGCACTATTATAAAAATGACAAGCATTGAATTTCTTTTTAAAAAATTAGCATTCACTTTCCTCCTCGGAAAGAGGAATCTTTCTGCTTTAACCATATTACTGTGATACTCGTATCATTTTAACCTAATATTTTATAACGAACGCGGACAGGTACATTTTCTGTAAGAGGAGCCCATTTCCTTGCGTGAAACCATGTTAATTTTGATGGAGTGGAAGGAAAGAAATGACAGGAAATGGTGTTCTTTTTCTTCTCACAGTTTCATATACCAACGGAATGACTATAACTTATAAGATACAGATAAGATACTTGATACAGTTAGCCGCTTTTCCACAGTAAATAAGTCCATTCATGTGGTGAAATGTTCAAGCATACATACAATCGCGTTATTATCATGACGGAATTTTTTGAGTTCGGGAGTGTAGGAATATACTGATATTTTAGCTTTAGACTTGAAGAGGATGCAGTGAGAAACTTGAGTTTTCCTAGTCTAAGCAGACTTCAAATGACTCTTCTTAAAAGGCGCTGTAAATGTGCGATGTTGTACGGAAAGTAGCCCAAGGAATTGGTTATGATTAAAAGGAAGCAAACAGAGAGGATTTCCCTGTGTTTGAACGCAAAAGCGTCGGTGCAAATGGTAAGCACTTATATGAAATCCCTTCACATTTATCAAGCTCAGAGAAAGAAAGAGGTATTATGGAAAGCACTGTGTGTGTGAAAAGCTTTCTTAACAGGAGGGAAAAAATTAAAGCAGGCGATAAACGCAAGTTTGGCATTGGTTGGAACTAACTTCTCTCCTGCCCTACATCATGACTCAATGGGAAACTTGTTAGTGACTGTTTATGGAAGGTCGAGTAAAATGAAAACATTCAACAAAGAAATAAATGGCAAACTAGAAAATTAGATTTATTAAACGTACTTTACCACTCGGTTCAAATAGAAAAATGTGCAATTGCAGAGTGTTCAAGGTGTAGCGCTGGATGAGGGAAGCATTGACAACAAAACGTAACTATTATTATATGCTTTTCGACAAAATATTGCAATCAAATGGATCTTATAATAATAAGGCACTGTTGGAAAACAAGACACGGTGGACGCTCTTCATATACACGAGGCTAGAATAGCACGTTACATATACAATATATTCGCTACAATATTTACCTGCACACCCGTAATTTTAGCAATTTTAGTCATACTGGCACTGCTTTTCGGCTCTATTTTTCCATCTTATGCACTCACATTACTTGGAATTAAACTTTATATCACAACAACTTGTTATTTATCGTAAATTATTGCTCCTCTTCTCTTGAAGAATCAGTAGGTTCTTGTTTACTTCTCTACAGTCGAGGTGAAATAGGTTTACCCACTTCATCAAAGTTATGTAAATCGAGCAATTTAGCTAAGCGAGGGCGTCGTCACAGCTAATGTAAACAATGCAAACCCTTATGTTTAAAATACTTGCTGTCATCTCATTTTCAATGATGATTATGATTTGTAGCCCACCCTTCATCATTTGTCGATGCACAAAAGCCCTACAAATTTCTTTTGCAACGTCCTTCATACAATGACATTGTCTAGTTTTGGTGAAAAATGCTGTATTTTGAGAAAATTAAATGTAGAAAGTTTTTGCAACAAAACTATTTTGCATACATATTGAGTATAGATTCCGCTTCAAGGAATGCATTCACTTCAAAAATATTCATAAAATATTGATCTATTGTTCATTTACTTCAACTCGCTTGTGTCATTCGCTAATCAGCATTTTCAAAAAAATCTTTCACGTGCAGCTGTGAAAGCAAATAACGAACTAGGGTTCGATATAAATACACCAATATGAATTTCATTTTGATGACAAATGTTCACTGACACTGCAACAAAGTCCATAAGAGTCATTCAACCTTTTATCCTCTCAAATGAATTATGCATCTGCGGGACTTCAAAAGATCGTTAAATAATTAAAACATACTGGGTAATCCGATAGTTGCGGTATGATTTGTAAATGCTGATGACTACGCAATTTATTGTGTTTTTAGCATGCCATTAATGATGTACATATGATGAGACTTGAAATGATTTATCACTTGGCTTGTCAAAGTGAAATAAAATCCGTGACAGATCTTTCATATGTTCAAAATATTTTCTTCTGAGTAATTTATATAAGAGGCTTATTAAAGACAGGAGTTTCTTCTCCTCCTGTCTATATTATTATTCCTTCAATTTAATCCTTTAATACACATTTTGCTGATGGCCAATGAAACTGTCATACATAGAAACTTATTTTAACATTATGCTATGCTGGCTCTATATGTTCATAATTGAATTTGAATAATCAATCTCCGTTGATAGAAATACTTCTAATGTGAGTGACAACCTTCACATGAGTTGGAATGAGGGTTTATGCAATACAACTAAGCAACCATCTCCAAGATTACAAGTGTCCTCAAATAAATGTGCGTTTTTGGCATGCTGACAGTCTACCACTATAGTTAGTGCACTAACTTACAGTTTATAGTGAACTTTTTTCTCTGTAAAATCTTCATCGCAAAATCTTTCTATATTGTACCCAACGAAATACAAACCACTGATGCTTAAAGACAAATATTCGGGAGGTGGGCGAAACGAACAGCACGAAATAGCTGCAGTATCACATTACATGTCAATTCCCTTATCAACTAATGAGTTCGGCATTCCACAAGGAATATCAAGTTTCCCCAGATCACACCGACCATTTGAGATCATGCTCTCGCTCAGGTTTCTGTACTTTTCATACTTTTATCCCAACATTGGATTGTAGCAACTTTTTTGTAATAATATTTATTGCTTAAATGTGATTTACGAAAATGAATTACTATCAGCATCATACCAACTTTGGCTATATACGATAAATTAGCATCAGTTTCAGTTCAGCTCACTATTCCTTCTATACTCGTACACTCCACCGTACATATTTTACACGTACAAATACATATAAATACAAGGGCAGCTGTGTAAGTGTGATAAATAAATTAGATTATTAAAGTAAAGAAATGAACAAAGCATAAAAAGCAATTTTGCAATTTACAAAGCGTAACACTAAAACGCGCGGAGGTTTGGTCTAGTAACTGGTGGTCTGGAAAGACTTAACGAACTATGAAACACAACTTGTGTACTGTATTGTCATTTATTCAATGATATGCATTTAAAGACAATTAACTCGTCAATCTGTGCGACCGGGAAAGGTATAAGTATATGCAGTAATTGAAGCTTTGTGCTTTGTTAAAACTCCTGATCCAAAACCGAATTAAATAACGGCAAAACTCCAGTATACGAGCTGAAGCTAACAAAGCGTTTAACTCCTCTTCTCACACCTGTCTCACGATACCCCAAGATAAGACATTCTTTAGCAAATTCTCTCTTACAAATAAAAAATCCCGAATGGTTGACTTTCTCTTTAAAAATAAAATTATGCTTTGACTGTATACAAAAGCAGACAATCAAAAAGAGGAAATAGAATCATTGATGTAGGAATGTGAGTGAGAAGGCAACATATTAAACTCTTGCACATATATTAAAGAATAAAAATAATGCTGCAAAAGAACGAACTCATAAATAAGTATATTTACTTACGAAAGTACGAACATTTCTTCCAACCAGTTGAAGTTGTCAAAGATGAAAGCTAATAGGTTGACAGCAAAGGGATTCCTGATGGAAGGAGAAAGTTGTCATCATACGTCTGACGAGAAAAAGCAGTACCGCCGTTGTCAAACCCACTGAATTTATGAAAGGGTACGAAGAAAGGAACCAATGGAAAAAAGGGGTTGGTTCAGTTCGTTGGTTGACAAAGAAATGTCCTTAGGGATGTAAAAATAAATTGCTGGCCTTAAATCACAATTCTCACGAGTTTTTCTTTTTGCTTGATACACATCCATGCAACGGAAAAATACTCACTAGCGAAAAAAGTCAGTTAAATAACACACAAACATTTATAGTTGTGTTCATATGTTCATTTTTAAGAAAAGTTGGCTTTTTTACACAATTTTAAAAGTGTACGGTTTAAAGAAGTACTGCATGACTTTCGAAGATTATGGACTGCGAATGCAATGATGGCAATCGGTCGAATGAAAATGTACGAATGAATGTCAAACAGAGAAATCTTAAAGTACAAGTTGCATAGGATAACGAGAGAAAATATAATGCAGTCCAGCGAGGAGAAAAGATGTAAAAACTTCAAGGGAAAGGAGTAGAGAACTTGTCTTGTTTGGAGTACGTGGGTAATTGGAACAACTGAAAAATACTCTTTTGGTTTTAAGATGCTCTATCTGTAATGCTGAGTGTGTGATTTTTCGCTAAGATATTCGAAGGAACAAGTGACGATGGAGAGCTCCCATTCAACAGACTGCAAGGTCTGTGGTGAAATGAGAAGATGGAACGTATGGAAACCCACTATTGGTGCTGATACTTTTTGCAGAGCGAGCATCGCATACGACTGCTGCTGTAAAAACACCTTCGCATTTGCCACACCACACTACCATTGTGAAGCTATACAGCAAGATCATCGTCAAAAAATACATGTCCTGGAACGAACTTCTCATAGCTTTTGAGCTCGACTTGAATAAAAACTTGGGCCTGTTTCAATGCGATGTAAAGTTCGTATGTAATGCACAGTCTAGTCTGGCAACAGGAGGCACATCCTCGTTTATTTCTGAGATAGTTGAAGTTTTGCTTTCTTTTTCTACTATTCCGGTAAAAGTCCGTGACTCATGTAAAAGGCTCATGTGTTTCTTTCAGTTGCAGAAGAAGAAAAGCCTTCGAGGAAGAAAGCGCACCAGAAAGAACTCTTGGAATTACAATTTGAAAATATAAACTAAGCAAGATAATGAACGCTTGATGTGATTGTACCAACAATTGGTGACGTGTATAATCTGAAAGCATTGAGGTGGTGCATGTCTTCATGGTAAGAGTTACGTTACGAGACAGTCGAAGTGACACATTTCCGACTGTTGCTTTCTTCAAACAAAGCATGCAAACATATCAAATACTTAAAGTTATTCAAGATTGAAACTGACGACGTAGTAAACCGGGAAACCTATGTTATGCAGACCTCTTTTGTAAGTTTTACCTCATCAGTATTTATTGTTTTCTTCCTCCAATGTTTCATTATGCTTGTGTTGATTACTCATGCAATGCTTGTGTTCACAACAAATGTTTACATAATTTTTTCCAAATGATACTATATGTACTCAGTACGCACATGACTGGCTCGTGAAAATATATTTTTTGCAATCACGTGAAAGTTTATTTGCTCGAAGGTTGATTGGGTGCACAGTTTCTGAGGAAGTCACAATAACGCGT
>JAHZNA010000265.1:0-74878 GCA_027743935.1 Sinodicranocentrus sp. ZH6
CTCATTTTCCAATTTTTATTATGCAGCTGCAAACACATTTCCTTATTTCATTTCCTTCATTTCAGTACATCCAATTGATTTGGGAATAGAGTCATACTTCACACTGCTCAAGAAGAATGATAGCCTGCAACATGTAGGATGGAATGAGCTCAGTTCTTAGGACAAGAACAAATTTGAGTCTTTCTTGTAGGTATGAATTTTGTATAGGCGAAATGAATCAAAATATGAGGTAATCTCGCATTCTCAACAAAATTCTACCTTAAAGAGAACTTACGACATTTAAGCAGCCTATTATGCGCATGATATCATAATCCTATTCAATCCTGACTCAAGTTGTAGTGGCATATCGCAAGGTTACACTTGCACAAACCAAAGTAAAACTTATTACACGGATATTATAATTACATAAATGGGAAAGATTTATTATGCATTAAATCCTGTGGGTGATAACTCTCTGCCATAATAATACATTATCCTGATTATCATGTCAATATGTCATGTTCATCTCCTCACTACAGCGTGTGCCAAATAAAAGAATACCAAATTTCACACTCGAATTTTTCTCGTTCCTCTACATTATGCATGCATGCAAACAGATAAATGTACTTTGCATGTTAGTCAAGGTCACCTTTAAAATAAGATTCATGTCGAGCGTGCACTGCATAGTTTCCCCATAGTCTGGAAAGACCCGAGTGGATTATGAGAAAAAGTAGGATTTTTTATATTATGAAATAAAAGTAATTGCCATTTTCAGCTAATTTATTGCAAAATCCCTTTACGAAATATGATTCACTAATATAATCTTAAAGAATGGAGACGAAAACTATTAGGGAAAAAATTATTGAAGCATTCTCTTATCATGATAGGGGATTGGAAGGAGAAAAGTATCCGGGATTATTGTTGGAAGGACAATTTTCAAATCGCTAGATTCTCCGCTGTTGATCACAGTGAGGAATTTCATACGCTTGAAAATAACCTTCATCAATTCCATATTCAAATAGCTGTGATCTGGTTTCGGAGGGAGAATGTCGTCTTGGTCAAGTAGGGCATATCTTACAGCAGAGTCTTGATATTCGTCTAATTTCTCCATTAATTTGCCCTTTTGCTTGGCAAGCTCTCTTAGCTTGTGGTGGAGAGAGTGCTTCAGTTTCGTAAGCTCTTCAACTCGCTTCCTAGCCGGTACCTGATATCCCATGGCGTTGATCATTTGCTCCATAAGGTTTTCTGGAAGTGGCCACTTCCACATTCTGTACACACTGAGGACACAAGCTCCAAATAATTTAAGGCAGCCAGACTTTCTCAAATAGTTGGTAAATTCACGATGCTTCGTGAACGTGGAAACTTGTCCATCAATGGAGTGAAGCAAAGGAGGGATAAACAAAGGTGCTGAAGCTTTCGTGTAGTCTGTGGTTGAGTAACTTTGCTCGTCACTTCTTAAGCAAGGGGAAATTTTCTGACTGGAGGTGAGCCTTATTCCGCATTGATTAGCATGTGCGTGAGAGCCACGGTTTTCTTGAGAAATTGGACACACTTGTGAATTCCCATTAGGTGGCCATTTCACCTTTGGTACTTCTTCATCGGAAATGGACCCATCGGAAACTTCATCATCTAACTTGGACTAAAGAGAGTGGAATGTATTGATTCTCAACATTGTCCTCGTTTTCGTCAGATTCTTCACTTTCATGATTTGTAGTTCGTGACTTTTTGCTTTTCTTTTTGGGTAGAACGCTTGTTCTTTGTGCATTATTTTCAGACCCGGGAGGTGTATCTACGCCTACGACTACTTTTGAAAGGCTCTTTCCGCTTGGATTAAACTGAACTTTGCTACTCTTTTGTCTAGGCATTTTTAAAATCTCGTTGATTTACTTCACAGCATGGAAGTTCCCTATTATATGAAAGGGTACAAGGGTATTTTGTACGGTACACATATGTGCAATTTTTTAATTGCTTATTAATTTCTAAAGCTTTAAGCAGGGCATTTAAGTGGAGAAACTTTGTCCATAGTGACCGGCAAAGTGTTTCATAATTTCATATATATCATCAATCACAACATATGTCATGTAGACTAGGCCGGTGTTTGACAAACTCGCAAACCTGCATCTACATATAACTTTTTGTGACAGAGCTACCACCTACAGTCACACAATGAGGTGCCTGATTGCAGTTTAACACCCAAAATTTAGTACATAATGAATAAAATTCCTCTGCGCAATAATCCTACCCAAAACCTATTTATTTTCGTGAAAATGGAGACTGTGTTATATTGTTTTGTCGCTGGTCAGTCAGTATATAATCAAATCTTTTTTGTCATCATATATATTTCACACATACAAATACAAATACAGCGATTGATCACAGCATGACTACAAATAATACCGCAAAAATAAAACCATATACACATATACAAACCTCCCAAATGAAATGACTAATGTAGAATGTAGAAGAATACATATAACCATAAAAAAATTATTCAGAATTTTCAGCCTTGTCTACATTACCCACAATCCCCACAGTTTCTTCGCGAAAGCCAAGCCTTTTCATCCCTACTGTGAAACAAAGATTGTGCAAGCTGAAAAAAATCATGCTTAAATCATATTTCTTAACCATGCAATATTTTGCAGGATATGCAGCGGCGAGAGTGATAAACTCAACTTGTTATGAGGTCCTATTTTATATACTTGTTTGTGTGACTTTTTCTCTACATACGAGAATATAGAATCAGTCATCTCTCCTTCTCTCTCATCCCTATTCATTTCGGCAGTTAACACCGCAGACACAAAAACTGCACACACACACACACTCACACATTTTCCATCCATATATTATCCTTTTACTGCCAACTTTTTTCTGTACACAACTGCATGCGTAAGTGCTCTTTTCCTCTTTTCATTCTTTTTCCAAATTCATTCCTCTCCACACACACCAAGAAATCTTTATATTCCTTCATATGCACGCTGAGAATCAGCTAAAAGGACACAACAAGGAGAAAAAAGGATCGGATCGGGGGTATACATAAAAGCTGACATATACACAGCCCCTCTCTCTCTCGTATTATCTTAAACCCTCGAAAACCTCTCTACAATATAATATCCACATATACCAAATATACCCAAAACCAAACAGTACATTTTATGATATCCCTGAAAATGCCAAGAACTTGTGTGCTCCCAAAAGCTTACAAAGTACCGAGTAGATAGATACACGTCTACACAATTAAGTATGATTGGTATGTGTATATTTGATATATGTATGGATATATAAAAGGATTTTGTTTTTGCCTGTATGTGTATCACTAAAGGACATCGTTATACTCAATATAAAATGCATTACAAGTTAGGTACATTTTTTTTCCTTCCTATTCTTCCTAACAATTTTCGTGTGTCTGTGTGTGTTATATTATTGCATTCCTATCTTAATTCTGGCTTTGGCCTAATGCATCGAAAAAAGTGAATGGTATGGTGAAAGGCTGAGTAATAATAGGCATCATCATCATATCATCATAAATATTAATAAAAAAAGGATATATGTAGGTGATGTTTTATCCACACGTACATAAAAGCTAACTAATATATATGCATATTATTATTTCCTCAGTGAAGTGCTCCTCCTGTACATGATGTGAAGTTGAGGAGTAAAAAAGGAATATAAAAAAATAACACAAAAATTGATAGTAATTATATAGGATATTATGCGTGAATTGCTAACACATAGGCAAAAAATAAGGAGGTGTCATTGCTTCTGGAGTGAAGTCAATTTGCGTGTGTGACAAAAACTTAAGAAAGTTAAAACTCACGTCAATAGGAAGAGGAGGAAGCAAGAAATACGAAAACGTAAGTCAGAGATTTTCCCTGTCAACAAATAGCAAGTGCAACTAGAACATTTGTCTATATTGTCTTTTTTGTGACTGGTGATTGATATCCATATGATAATTTGGTTTTATATTGATGTAGACCGACAAATCAATCGGCGTCATCTGTTGATGTAATATTTGGTGTGGTAGAGTTGTTGGGTTTTTGTTGATTTGATAAGAGAGTTCTAAAGAGAATATTGATTGTGGGTTTATTACGGAAAAATGAAAAATGAATTTCTTTGGGATATTTGATTTTCTCGGAGTTGTATTTTCATTGTTTCATTTGGCTCTGAAAGAAATTTTCAAGAAGTTTACTGCGTAAAAGTCGGCTTCCAGTTGAATTGAGGTTTTGAATTTTAACTGACCTATTCGCAATTGTTTTGGTTGTAGCTGTTAAACTTGTCTTGTCTGTAAAAGTTATTAGAAGTAGGAATTATATAGAAAAATGTAACTTTGTCGAGTCTCATCAGTACGCCTTTACTCTTAAACAATTGATAACATATAGCTTTCAGCTTTAATTTGTCATTTGTTGGGCATTCGAATTTCGATTCGACGTGCTTTTAAACTCATACATACTAGTATGTACTATGTACACACGTAGAGCACGTGCCTGTAACAATCCGCAATACGCTCGTCAAGGATGTTTTAAACGATTGCTTAAATTGATTGTCCATTTCCACTTCACAAATTGTCATCTGTTGTCTGTGTTTGCACATGTCAGAAATCTGTTGTCTGTCATCTGTGGGCAATTGACAAAATGCGAATTTGTAAATATTTGAGGGTGACTGTGAACTATCGTTCAAAAATGAGTTGGGAGCTTGCAGGGAGATTCGTAATTCAACTTTTTTTGGTTTTTTTAGATTTCGACCTTCGCGAACTACTTCGCTTGGCCTTGGCGTGACTTTGAAATTTACGCAAAAATAGGCTGGAAAAGAAATTGGAAATTAATGTGTACTTGAGCTGTCCAGAAGTTTTATGTTGAATGTTGATGTCCATGTGCGTTATTTTATGTTAAACGTTCTGAGTTTGCTTTAAGTTTAATAAAAGGTACGAAAATGTCAAGCATTGGTGAAAATTCTAATAATAGTGACTATCGATCGGGTTTTTTTATTAAGTAAATATTGTTTTGTCAATTTAGGGTTTATGTCAACTTGAGAAATAATTTTGGAAGCAATTCCACAGCATCTTGTTTTGAAGTTCTCTGTAACGGAATTAAAATACACAACATCAGTGTGAATCCCACCCCAACCCCTAACGAGCTGAAGAAGGGAACCACAAAATCGGAAGTATCAGTCTGTTGGGACTTTGGAACAATGCAGACAATAAAATGCGTGGTGGTGGGTGATGGAGCAGTCGGAAAAACTTGTCTCCTCATCTCGTATACGACAAATAAATTCCCTTCAGAATACGTCCCAACTGTTTTTGATAATTATGCGGTTACAGTTATGATTGGCGGTGAACCGTACACACTTGGCCTGTTTGATACTGCAGGTATGTTGTTCCTTAATTGTCCAAGAGATTGCATGAAAATTTCAAAAAGATGGTTTGCCTCGTTCACTATTGTTTCTTTGTCTTCTGAATTCAGGCCAGGAGGATTATGACAGATTACGACCGTTAAGTTATCCGCAAACAGACGTGTTCCTTGTTTGTTTCTCCGTGGTATCACCGTCATCCTTTGAGAATGTAAAAGAAAAGGTAAGCGAAAATGGAGAATATCTCGTCTGGGGTTATAAGATCATAAGATCGTTTCATAAGATCAATTTTTATAATGGGTAAATTTTGTTTCCAGTGGGTTCCAGAAATTACGCATCATTGCCAGAAAACACCATTCCTCCTCGTCGGAACCCAAATTGATTTACGCGACGACGCAGGAACTATTGAAAAATTAGCAAAAAATAAACAAAAGCCAATAACGATGGAACAGGGAGAGAAATTAGCTAAAGAATTGAAAGCTGTTAAGTATGTTGAGTGCTCAGCGTTGACGCAGGTACGTAAACTAACCGAACTTTTATTTTTAGTTCTGGCTGGCTTTGTTTGACATGTCTCTTGTAAACTTCCAGAAAGGATTAAAGAACGTTTTCGACGAAGCAATTCTAGCTGCCTTGGAACCACCCGAACCTACCAAGAGGAGGAGATGTGCAATTCTTTAAGAGACCTATCGCTTTTTAACTGCATCTCTTTTATGCAAGTGAAGAAAAAATAAATACGATTCTGTAACAATAAGCCATGGCCAATAATTATTCACAATTTTCGCTCTACAACAGGCTACTATATACAATATTTTTCTCTCCTGCTTTGTTTACATTTTATATTCCAAAAAACTGAAGCGACAGTAAGAAATTGAAAATAACCATTCAAGATTCAGGGAGTTTTTTAGATATTGTACTATTTAAACTACTACGGCTTTTGGAATCGCCGATTGTTGTATAAATTGTTAAGCTTGTTTTGTTCTTTACTGCAAGACAAGATGGATGCGAAGACCAAGACACAGAGAGAACTATACTGTGGATTTATGTATTAATTATTACAAATGAAGAGGAAATATGTATTTGTCTGTTTGATTACAGAGCATTTGCGTCGTTAGTTTACGTAATATTGTACTACAACTTTAACAAAAAGGAGGATTTAAGTAATTTAAATAATTATTTCTGGGACAGTTGGGATACATTCATTCAAACAAGATAATTTAGAACAAAAAGTATGTTGTTATTATATGTACACAGTTTAAGGAAATCTATTTAAACTTGTCTGCTTTTCAGACAGGAATGCCATGTTTTATTATTAATACAATACGATACATATACCTACCTATATAGCCAGCCATACATTTTAGTAATCCTGTTTTGTTAGAAGTAAAATGCATAAAGATTAAGTAACGTCGTAATTTAGTATGTAGATCGAAGAAAACTTTATATATTACGCGTAACAAAATATACATTGGCAATTTGACTACAATTTCAGTATGAGAGTGGGCTTCAATCACTGCGTATAAAATGCCTTCATCATATTGTGTCCTTTAGAGAGAAATGTTTTTCTAGTTTTACTATTTAGAAAATAATAATAAAACTGTTTCCTATTTGTTCGCTGTAAGATGTGCGTTTTAATACATGACAATCACCAGTTTATTTTAATTCTAGCATGATTTTGCTCTTAAAAGCTATCATGCATGCCTCTTTATTTTTTTTACTAACCTTTGAAGATAATTACATGCTCGGACTAGTAATAACTAACAACTTAACCAACTTGCTAGTACGATGTTTAGCTTCTGCAACTGAATTCCATAATTTTCCTTGAAAATCTACCAAGAATGTAGTACAACGAGCATGAATTGAGCAAAAAATGCACATTTTCTGGAATTGATCCCGATTTTAGTAATTTATTGATCAACTTGTTCATACAACGATAATATTATAATTTCAATTCAAAACATAAGAAAAAGCCGTATAATAAATCTTATACGAAGGTTAGAATCTGCTCTCGTTGTCATCGACCTCCATTCCAATTAATAGCAATTTCTGTCGATCCTTTAATATTATTGCTGTCACTCCGGATCAATTTTGCTTCTCTAGAGCAGTATTATTTTTGATGGCAATAACACATTCTTCACCACAGGATTTCAGCACAGTGCACAAAATTTCACGTCCATTGTCATACTCTCCTTTGAGCTGTAAAAAGTAACACAAGACATTTATTTTCATTCTGTTAAAAATACATAATATAAATGCACAAGAAAGCATTTTTAGAGCAAATCCTTACCTGACCACCCAATTCACCATCCGGTAGCTTCAAGTCTTCACGGCAATCCCCGGAATCCCCCATTAGAGACAAAAATCTGAAAATTCCAGAATCAGTTCACAATGCATTATTGACAGTCATATAAACCATAACATCAGCTTAACTATGTCATTAAAAACACACATCAAGTACCTACCCATCATCAGAGATGTCCATAAGCTGATAGTCTTCACGCTTGACAAAAGGAACATCCATATTGTGCGTTGATGGACAAATATCTTCGCATTTCTTTCCAGTGAAAATATCAAGGCCAACCAAGTGTACCTTGGCATGACCGTGTTTACCTGAGTAAAATAATTTAAAAATTACGATGAATTTCACATTTCATATTTGTTCGGCATAATTTTCTCAAACAAGCAATTTTACGCAAATTTTCTCAGTTGCAAATTTGAAATCAAGAGTTTATAGATTTATAACTATATAATTAGATTCTAATGAGTAATAATTGACTCCTTTTACTATCAACCGAACTGATGACTGACAGATTTCGCTTGTTCAACTGCACATTAGTTTAGATTTCAGCAGGCAAATCACACTATCGCATTCACATATGACACAAATTTATCATTTCCAAGACTAAGACTGACAAGACAATAATATCAAACCTCACCCTGTCAAAGATCAAACTTCACCGAATACTCATTATTATGTAGTATAAAGCAAGGGTTGACATTTACATTCAACATTCAACATTGGCTTTTCGGTTTTAGATTTTGATGCTCAAAGCAAAAAATTCACAAATGTGACGATGAGTGACAAATAAAATACAAGTACCTAAGCATAAAATGTAAAAAGGAAACAAGAAATGAAATATTGACATACCGGTTTTGGAAGTAGACATTTCCACAATTTTACAGGGGCGACCTTTTAACATAACAAATCCGTTTTTACGAAGGGCAGAACATTGCATAGGGAAAGTGGCTGACGCTCCAGAATCAGCTGCCTCAAACTGTGTATCATCAATATCACCCATGTTGAAGTCCTTTTGCTGAGTCTGCTAGCTTTAATGAACAAAAATAAAACAAAAATATTGTCAATTGACCGAAATGAGAATATGATGCTTTGCAAGCTGCACTTGTGCCACTATACTTGAAAGTATTTCTTCAATTTGAAAACACCACAACTAATAGCTATAGTAAAAGATGATTATTTATTAAAACAACAATGGACTGTCAACTGTTATTATCAGCAGTAGCCTTGTTTATAGGCACGATGATTGTTAGATAAACAAAAGTTGTGATTATTAATTAGGTATTTACAAAATAATATAAGAGTGTATATTGTTTTTCATAAAAATAAATACTTTTTATCTGAATTATCCCTCCTACTTTCCTTCCCACTTCTTTCCTAAAAGTCAAATATCAGTCTATCCTTATATATATATGTTTTGTTTCAAACTATTTTTTTATCTGTCTGTCGAGATGAGACCACCACTACCACACACGAGTGGCACTAATAGGAAAATGAAAATTTAACAAAAGTAAAAATGGAATATTTAAATAGATGAGGAACAACGTAGCTAACACTGATCCCCTAATCTTTATCCAGATTTTAATGTGCCAGTAGTGTCTGTAACAATAAAAAAAGACAACTGGTGTTTTTGACAATGTACAAAATGATGATAATGATGTATGCACCTTTTTTTGCGAAAAGTTTGGTTGTCTTATGGGTTTTCTCGGTAGTGGTGGTGCTAGTGCTCCTTGTCTGTCCTCCTGTGTTTCACGAAGCGACAGCCAGGCTGAGGGGACACGTCGTCGTTGCCAAGGAATAAAGATGGAAGGGTCGGCTTCATCCAGACGGACATCAGCACTACTACAAGTACGATACTCCGTTCTCATCAACACATACAGTCAGCATCTCTCTCGTCGGGGAAAATAGCTTACATTGTAAATATATACAAAAGGCTGAAGCATAGTGTGACTTATAAAATATCCATATCACATCATCAGCATATCTCCTTCATGTCTATCTGTATTCTGCTTCATTCATCTCCCACTTGTGGCACTATGCTGCCTCCTGTTGCCTACAAAATCGTTAATGTAAATGTCTCATTCATGAAGAACGAGAGATTCATCAGGGAAATTTTTTATCTTCCGAAATTTACATAAGTTGCAGAGGTCACGATAGCCAAATGAAATTTGGGGTCATCTCAAAGTGACTTTTCTTCGGAAATTTTACACCCCGGAGTAAATGAACGATCCGAGAAAATCTGCATTGAATAGGGTACAAAAATATGTACACAAAAGAGAAGGCTGCTCATGATGGGAAACTCTATCCGTAATATTGTATTGGTTCCACCGAGAGTTTCTTAAAACTACAGATATTCCTTGTTGGGAGAAGGTGAACTCTTTTCGTTCCACAATGCCGAACGGTTAGGTGGACCAAGCCGGTAGTGTATATCTTTTTTTATTAATAGCGTATTTTGTGTACCTAACTTTGACTGCAATATGTATATGACGGATCTCTTTGGGATCTCTTTTACTAAGATTTAGAGAAAAAAGTTCTGCATCGAAGTGAGGGAAGAGTGAGCGTTGTAAAGGCGTGTTTCCCTTCTTCCCTTGTCGTCGCACTGAGCAGTGCTGAGGTTCATCCCGCTCGAGATCAACTTGCCCCAATTAACAAATTTGTTTGGTAAAAAAAGCAATAGGAGAAAATAGGGATATTTTTTGTAGCAAATAGCACAAACAAACAATAACAACAATATGCTTTGACAGACGGAGATGGGATGGAGTGAGTACGAGTAGTGGGATGATGGAATGGATGGATGTGTGGTGTGGACTTGAATGAGGAAATTTGTCAAAAGGAAGAATTATGACTGGAGAAATTTCGAATACAAATTCAAATGTATGATAATTAACCGGGTATGAAAAAGTGATGAAGATTATGTACGGTTGACAAGTTTGCACAAATGAGCTGGAGACTGAAACTGATCTTCCCCGTGTATCCCCCCGCTTACATGTAAATATAAGAGTTCAAAAAAATAATTGACATAATTATAATTTGCATGAAATTTGGTGCAGGTCCTTGTCCTGCACCAAACATGCTCTATACATCACAGTCCAAAAAATTGACTGTCCAATATCACAAACATGCATTGCATGTTGCAAATTGCAATGTCACTGTCACATTTAGGGAAGCGAAATATATGCCCACCAGAAAAGCTCTGCTAGGATTTCTTCGCTGTACCAGACCAGTACCAGTGCCTATTTATCTTCACTATTTGCGATTTACACAGATTTGGAGGTCATCCTTTTTTCCGTGATATATGATATGATGTGATTGTGACAAAGGTAGTAATAATGTAAAATATTTAATTCTGATACATTGCATTTGATACATAAGGAGAATTACATAAATAAATTTTAGCTGAACGCTATGCAGAATCACGGAATTTGACATTTGAGCATTATCCACTACGACCACATATTTATGCCGAGAATGCCAAATCCTCCTGTCACTTTTGACAAATATATAGGTAGCTCCCTGCACATGAAAACAAAACACACAAAACATCCGCAATAATTACATTATATACCTCCTACACACGTTGAAGGTTGAAAGTGTTTTGTTACAATTTCTCTAACTCAATCCTTTGTCTTTTTAAGAAGTATGAAATGTGTTTATGAGTTTATGACTTTATGAGTCACAAGCTATAACAAAGTAAAGACAACAGACAAGTAAAGGCTTAACCATGGAAGAATCGAATTGGATTGGAACCCAAATGGGAAGTGGTTTTCCAAGTCATATCTTCAGAGACAAACCTTGCATAACTGTCATAATCGAGAGAAATAGCTGTTAGATAGAGTTCAGAACACATAGTATAATGATGTACAATAATAAGCCATCTTTTTACTTATGCTGAGCTCCTTCCGATACAAATTTTGTGTACCAATATAATTAGTGCTCACTTTTTGCTTAGGTTGCGTATTAAATCTCATATCCGTTAGTAAAAATGACTTTTATGTAACTTTCCCTGATCCGAATAATGAGTAAGAAGGGAATTCAGCGCTCCAAGAATATTTTTGCTACAGCAAGCATTGTTCCACTTGACTAACGCCAGTTTAGGGAAAACCATTTTAACCATCCATAATATCCCATGATAGAACGTGATCAAACTCAAGATCCAAAAGGGAGGCAGAGAAGGAGAGCAAGAGAAACTGAAGAAGGGGAAAAAGACGTTGCTCAAGATGAAGACGCTTCAGTTTGATTCCGGCATCATTTGAGAACGCTCTCCAAGACAGCAGTACGTATAAGAACCACTTTCACATAAAGAGTCATCATGCATGACCTATCCTGACAAAAAAGAGTTATCTTTCAACCTTAATTAATAAATTGAATGAATTAATTAAGTCCAACTGACAAGCTATAGAAATGTGCCCCTTTGGAATCTCATAAATCAACATTTCGTGGAGCACATGCACTTTTACTCTTGAGCATTGACCATTACAAAGAAATCGTAACGTAGTGTGCACCCTGTTTTCAGACATCACATCCCAAACATGCTATGGTTCTCGTGTTTGCAAAAATCCTCTCTTCAAACTTTCATTCTCTGTCGTTTCAGTGAAATAGTGTTTAAAGTTAGGTAAATCCCATCCAACCATGTTATGTCATTGTCATGTGAAGCTGAAAAGTATTTCTGAAAGTGAATCTCGCTGAAAATTCAGCAGAGTGCTAAAAAATAAATATTGGGGTTAATGTCATTAGCTCCTAATTTAAACATCCGCTTCAAATAACAAATGATGGACAAAGGTGTGAACTGTGTTCTTGTCACTACAACGGCCGTAACAAGGCAAAAAATGGACAAATGGGTGTTGATTAGTTTCATATCAGTTATCATAGCTGCCGTCTGTCTTTCCATCAGTATTATTTTCGGTGTACAACTCAACGGTAAGATTACCTCTCTTCCACATATTCTTTCTCTTTCTGTATATCAACAGGCATGTAGTAGAATAGTATTTGTTTCACTGTCACTTACACGACGATGCGTAGGAGGGAAACGTTGGGGAAAAGATCCCGTTTTCCAATATATAGGGGCAAGGTGAAAGCATGCGGTTGCAAACCGCAGGATTTCTCTAGACCTGTTTCATTCTCTAGGAATAAAGGCAAGTCTAAATCGTTTGATAAACTCAAACTTCAAAGGATTGTTTATTGAGACAAAGGGTTGACGGAACAGAATACTGGATTTTCCTAGAATTCCCTAGTTTCACTCAGCACATGTGGTTTCATTAGAGAGACAGATAATGACAGGAGGAAAATGTGGGGTATCCAATGGTATGGCATTTATAAAGAGAAAAGTGAAGTCATAATGGAATACTTCACCCGAGAACTGTTTTACATATGTCTAGCTTTAATTGAAATGCATTCACAGATGTGGCGTGGTTGCTTAAAATATGAGAATAGCATTGCTTTCTAAACTGTAATCTACTTGAACATTTTCAAGATTTAAATTGACGCATGTTCTCATTGTACGGTACAATTTGAACGGGGAAAGTCGAATTAGCTGTAGCTCCATATTTTTGGGGGAAATCAAGGCAAATATTAAATTCGTAATTTGCAGTGCTGCCTGTTTAGGCCAACATTGATTAACCTACATTCATCAACTCCAAAAATCTTTTTCCTTCAACATTGATAAAGAGAAGATAGGGAGGAAAGCGGGGTGAGTTAGCTAATTCTCGAAAATTGGCCTGTTTCCCTTCATTTACTAGTCTGAAGTTGAAGCAAGCTGGTGCCTAAACGGTAATAAAAGAAAATTCAATTTTCTCTTCTTAAATTAGCATCTACCTAAAGCTGGTGGAAACCATGAATGGAGAAAATATGACGGTTAGCATTTTCCTCCAGAAATGAAGTACAAGGAAGGAAAGAGATTTTATGAACGGAGTAAAGTCACATTCTGTTTTTGATGTTGGCAAGGCTGGATTTAGCCTGTAATTGGGAAATGTCAATGTTTTCGGAAAGAAAACCGCAAAGCGTAAACCCGTTATTGGAACGAACGAATTCACACATCCGTTTATTACAAAGTGTTAACACTTCGTTATCACATCATCTCTCACAGTTTTTACATCAAGTAAGCAAAGCTTATTTCCTATAAATACACCATAGTCAACAGTCAACAGTCTTGATGAGTCTTTGCGGGGGGGTAAAATCTCTTATGTGTGGTCTCATTTAAAATGTGGTGGAGATAAATCCCCTATAGACTTTCTCCAGTATAATAATATCCTCATTCAAGCTCACATCAACAGGCTTGTTTTCACGTTTGTGGAGTCGATAAACATTTTTAACTATCAAATATGAGTTTGAAGATAAATATATGCTGCCTGTAACATACAGTATAATTTACCCAGTAGATAGATATATTCCAGTGTTTATCACCTGTTTAGCATTATGAACCATGGCGCAGTAATAATCAACTTAAATGTCTCATTTAGCGTTATTCCAAATCTGTTATAGAGTTTTGCGTCATAGGTAGCATCTGGAGGAACAAAGATTGTTAAAAACATATATCCACTTATTTCATTTTTGCATTCAAAAGACCAACGAATTTGTCTCAACATCAAACAGCTTGGATTCTGAAAGGGTGACGTAAAAAAGTGTAGTGGGTTGTATTCCTTGTTAGATTTGTAAGATCTCATGTCCTCGTCCTCGCTTACATTACGATTTCATGGTGATTATAATGAATGACGTCGGCTCGACTGTTTTGACATGTGATATGTCATCATACATCATGGTAATGGGTGTTTGCCCAATGGAAGGCTAAATTAATATTAAAGAAATAAAAGTGAGTTGCGGGTCATTCATGAAATAGAAATAAGTCCATTGACATATTTCTTGCGGGGGATGGAAAAGAAAAGTGAAATTCAGACTTGTATATTTTTTCCTTCAATTTCTTTTCCAGGCCACAAAAACATTTGCCTATCTTCAGAATGTGTTCGAACAGGTAAGAAAAAACTGAAAGGGGTTTTAAAAATATGCTAATTTGATCACCAACTTCCGTCACTTAAGCTCTTGGAATATTAATCACTTCCAATTTGCAATTAGCTGCATCCCTCCTTGGAGCCATGGACATTGGAGCTGACCCATGCGACAACTTTTTCCAGTTTGCATGTGGTCACTGGAACAAAAAGCACATGATCCCTGAAGACAGGGCATCCATCTCTACCTTTGAAGTGCTCTCAGATCAAATTCAAATCACCCTTAAAGGTTCCCTCAATCTTTCAACTTCAAACCTTTTTGGTCTTAAATGTCGCAGTGTTAAGTTGAATTTTTCATATTATTTCCTAATTTCTCCCTCCAGGATTACTAGAGGAGCCAGTAGATTCTTTGGATTCAGACGCGACGCGAAAAGCAAAAGATTTTTACATATCCTGCATGAACCTGAGTAAGTTCCATAAGAAATGCTTAAATCCTTGCCACATGGACTGTTGCTCTCTAAATGATTTGTCCTTATATATTATGATGATGATGCGGGTGGTTGGTAGACGCTAATTTAATTAAAAATCAAAAAAGGATATTTATCATCTAATTCAATGTTGTATAATATAGAGGTAATCAAGTGGATTACAAGTGCAAGTATGTTTTTTGTAAACTTTGTTGTTTGTCTTGTGATTGGAATGAACTGAAGGTGCCATAAGGGAGCTAGGTGCTGCACCACTCCAAAATCTCATTAATGACTTGGGTGGATGGCCTGTTACACAAGGGCCCAACTGGAGTCCCAAGCTCTCTGTTGAGGAGCTAATTGGTAACTAAATCATACGCACCACATCATACACAACACTTGTTCTCACTCCCGCATGCCCACCCCTGCCAAGGGAAACTTTTTTCTCGTATCGTAAAAGAACTTATTGTTCACTTGAGCCCATACACACAAGAAAAAAGTAGTTTTTTTATTCGCTCTAGGAAGCAATTACCAGATCATACATAAACTCTGTAACACACTTGCAATTTTTCCTTTTCTCACTAATGACGCCCCTCTATTGTGATTAAGGAAGGATCAGAGCAGAGCTTAACATGGGGGTACTACTTGAGCTGTGGGTCGGACCGGATGACAAAAATTCCTCCGTTAACATCATCCAGGTTTGTGGAACATTCTATTCCATGCACAATGATACCCGAATAAATGCGAAACTGTAGGCGATAATTTTTCCGCACCACACGGCTTGTTTGCTTGAAGAAATATTACACCATATTTTTTTATTATGTGTATTATGAATACTACCGTGCATTGCACTTGGCATTTAACGGATTGAAAATGAATATTTTTGTCATTCGAAATTATGGGTTTCTTGACCAGAAAGTGATGATGCACTTGTGACATTTTCATATTGCCCCTGGGTCTGGCGTGACTAGGGAGAATGATAATTTGTGTGAGCAAGCATCATGCCACTTGTCGTGATGCAAATCCCTGATGATTTGTGTTGGAAAATGCGGGCGTAAAAGTCCACATGTTATAATTTTTTTCATGTAGGTTGATCAAATGCAGCTGGGTCTTCCAAGCAGAGACTACTTTTTGAACGCATCCAGAGAGATCAGAGCGTATCACATGTATATGTCCGAGTTGGCAGTGCTATTCAATGCGAGCAGCATCCAGTATGCGATGGAGGAGTTGAGGAAAGTCGTCGAGTTTGAGACAGCCCTTGCCAATGTTAGTATATGGAATTTATCAAGGCATTCAATCACTGTCTTGTCAGTTTTGTTGTCATATTATGGAAATGAAATGTATGTGGTTGGCTACATATTTGAGCAGGCATCTCTTCCGGAAGCTGACCGGCATGACACTAGTGCCATTTACAAGAAGCAGTCGTTGAGCAGTTTGGAAAGTGATATTGCCGAGTTCAACTGGAAACTCTATTTCAAGACATTTGTGCAGACAGCGCTTCCCAGTGATGAACCCATTGTTTCCTATGCTTTCCCATATCTCAAAGAAATGGCTTTCATTGTTAAAGCTACCGAGCCAAGGTAAAAGTCAAAAGGAAAATATGAAGCTAGGAAAATTTGCTCAATAGCGAAAAAAAAACATGTTTTCCAGGAAGTGCATAACAACTTTTTCTTTCTTTCGACCAATGCACATCTTTATTTATTACTAGAACCGTACAAAACTACGTGATTTGGAGGATCCTCATGGAGCTTACATCCCACCTTATAGATAAATTCCAGGAGTCGAAAATTGAGTTTCGTCAGGTACTGATGGGAGTGACAAGTGAGAGGGAGCGATGGCATCAGTGTGTCGAGTGGACTAACAAGAAGCTTGGAATGGCCCTTGGAACTCTTTTCATCCGGGAAAACTTTGACCCGAAAGCGAAGGTAAGGAAAAATTCCAATTTCCACATTGCTTCGTTCCAAGAAGTGAAATAGCGCGGGGCAACTTGAAACCGCAAACTTTTCAGTCGGTAACCAACAGGTTGTGGGAACGCTATACACACATATGATATCTTCCCTAAGCACTTTTCTCTCTTCGACAATACAATGTATATTTATGCATGAAACCTGCTTTAGACACCTCGTGGGACATGTGCTGCAGACAAGTTAAAGTGACACGCGAAGTTGAGAGACAGTAGTTTTCCCGTAATATTCGGATAACATAAATGCATCACTCGAGTGACTGAGGTGGTTGGGCAGAATAGAAGGGAAAAAAGTTTGATATGCACATTAACATAAACATAACATTTATTGCTTCCAGGAAAAAAAGATGAACGAGAAAGTATGCGCAGAATTCATAATGAAAATACACGATATCCTTCATAATTTAATTACAGACAAGCATCATATTATGACATTTCCTTATAGTGTAAATATTTACTTGCTCGCAGAACCCCAATAAGTTTGGTGTTGACGCATAAAATGTAATAAATTGGCTTATTCCGCTAGCCAGTTTTTTCATCATGAAATATTGTAGGAAAGTTTGTTCAACTTCAAAAATTAACAGTATTAACAGAGGATTTTGTGTTAGTGGGAGTGGGAATTTATATTATCCAGATGCTGCTTGGAATGTTTATATGCCCTTGCATTCTCAAGACATTGGTTTAAAGCACGGGTATCATGTTGTCCCTCCATTCATAAGTATACATACACGTCTCTGAAATGTGAAACGCGTAAACAGCCAAAGTTTGTTCATCTTGAGAGGAAATTGAATTTGCTTGCCTTGGTCACACAGGAAAACATGCAAATCGCTAAGACCTACCTGAACCAGATTTCAGTTTCCTTGTTCAAATTCCATTGACAAAATATTGACTGGAACAACGCAATCTCAAAACAAGTTTGATATATTTCCTTATATGAATTTGAGTATGCCTTATTTGATACAGAAAATGGAGCATCAATTTGTCCCCAAAAATAAGACACTAAATTCCAGTTGCTTGATGTTCTCATATAGAAAAAGTCGATTAACTCATATAAAAAGTCAATTTTGTTCACATCAACTAGCTATTTTTCCTATTATCGGTAAATGATTGTCAGTCCTTTCCTTTTTGTTCGAGTGTTTCCCTCCTCAAAATACATTAAACCAGCATACCACATACTTAGTACACTCTTGACTTGTTGACTGAGTGAAGAGTAAGAAAAAATGGGAAATTGGCGAGAGCTTATAATTTAATAGAGCAGTTCCCAACTTTAAGTAGTTCCGCTCAGGTAAAAACTGTGAGGGAAAAGGAACAAAGTTGTGGGCGTGGAAGGAAGAGAAAAAGATTGGAAATGGGATATGATTTTTTATTGCTCAATTGCTCAATTTTCTACGACTATTACTCCTTTTACGAAACCGCAACTTATAGGAACTCATACTCCACTTCATCGCACTCCTACTTCCTTTCAAGTTTCCAGGCTATAGAACAAAATAGACTAGAATACTACAGCGAGATGATGAAAGTTTTGGAGCCAACGACAATTTCTTCTAGCCCTTAAGGGGAATATAATGTATCTTGTAATTGTCCTCGTACTTTCCCCTCTATCCCATGATATACAAAGCAATAAAAAATATTGAAAGGGAAAACCAAATATTTAACATCCTCTCTTCCCACACGACTACGACGGAGACCTTCTCTGACCCGTAAAATCACAAACCGATCACCCATCTAATATACCCAAAAAAAACCACCGGCATTTTCAATCTCTCCGGAAGAAAACCTTTCCAATCCTATCGAAACTCCGTTTTTATCCGCTTTACCTCATATTTCATGACTCAATCCAGTTCACTCGAATTGGTAAATCTCTGGGAAGAAAGGAGCCGCAAATCTTCAAAGCTCGCGTGCAGAAAACCATACGAAAGAAGCAAACAAAATGAACAAGAGTCACACTGCATTGTTTTCCTTTTCATTTTGGCTCTTTCCATCACTCCCCTTTGATTTGATTTTATTGCCAACTGCCTATTCAAATAAAACGGTTTTCTTCAAATTCTCTTAAGATTTCTCTTATCCAAGATTTTTTAGTATTTGCTTTATTTCCATATCAAAACGTAAAAAATATTTTCATGTGTGTCTCTCCAAATATTTTTTTCTACGCATAAAAATAATCAAAAAGGAAGGTCGAAGGTTCACATGCAGTTCAAAACTGTATTAGCTACATATGTATTTGTACTATGTACATTCTCAATTGTACAAGAAGAGTCACCACAACAGCAACAAGATGCAAACACCCCAGACCCCGTCTTTTTTTTTCTCACACCGTTTTGATCATTTCCGTCAGTTGACATTTTTAGTTTTTATACTAGACTTAATCACGACGCCAAATGATTGGGACATCAATTTGTGTCTTATATTCTAAATACAAGACCAGATGTCAAATTATTACGACTCTAATAAAATGAAAACAAATGACAGACATGTAGCATAGTAAAAACTGTTATACACCAATAAATCCTCATAAATCATTAATAAAACCTTACCGGTTTATAATAATAATCAAAAAGGAAGGTCGAAGGTTCACATGCAGTTCAAAACTGTATTAGCTACATATGTATTTGTACTATGTACATTCTCAATTGTACAAGGCTTAAGCTTTGACATTATCATCCATGTCTTTTCTCTGGAAAAAGTGTATTGTATTGTGGTAACTTTATTGTGTTGTTTCGTCTGCCTTCCTTGCGCTTCTTCTTCCTCCGGCTTCGAATGGAAATTTGTAAAACTCATCTTGTGTCCCAAGTCACTCAACCACTGAAACATTACGGTTTCAAAGTCACCAGAGACAAGGAAAGGGGAAGAGTCATAAGTCGAAAAAGGAAGTGGAAAAGCATGAACCAAAAAGTTCGTATAGCTTTTTAACTGTCTCTCGTGACACGAGAAAGGCTGGCCTGTATCAGCAGGCAAACAATAGGATGCGCTTTTTTCATTTCAAAATGAAAGTAAATATTAAACTTGGTGGGATAGTTTATTGGTTTTTAAAGCCAGAATAAAAATCCTGCTCGTCAGCAGTTCTTTACGAGAAAACCAAGCAGGAAGATTGAATAATATGGTTCATTTAGTTTTTATGTAATTTCTAAGCTTATTCAATAATAAAAAAAGAGAGAAAAGGATGGCGCGTGTGACAAGAGAATAAAGTTTAAGGGAATGGCAATAAAAGGAAAGAGCTCGTTTTCACTCGAAAAACTTGTAATAATGTTCCATTAACCTTGTCATCCATTGTCTGTTGATGTGTGCGATCAAAGGAAACAGCACAGGAAATGATTGGCAATATAAGGGAGGCATTTATCGAGCTCCTTAATGAGAATCACTGGATGGATGAGCATACAAGAAAAGTCGCTCGTGACAAAGCGTTAAATATGAACGAGCGCATTGGATATCCTGATTTCATCACAAAATCTGATGAGCTCAACAAAGAATATCTAAACGTAAGCGGAAAAAGCAACATGTGTGGTATTGTTTGAAGTGTCACTTTCACCGTGTGCACTTTCATTATTGTAAAACATGACTTTTACTATGCATTCCTGGATTTTGTCAAGTTGACTGTGTCAAGATTACACTTTCTGGAGAATATTATCAGCCTTGGGAGATGGAGAGCTTCCCAGAATTTGGGGAAACTGAGAAAACCTGTGAATAAAGACAAGTGGTCGACAGAGCCTGCTGTTGTGAATGCGTTTTACGATCCCAATAAAAATGACATTGGTAAGGGAAGGAAAATTTCTTTGTGGGGCTAAGAGATACATGATAGAAATTGTTTTTCTCCCGATACACTGTTTAGACATTTGATACTGTTTGATTTTTCTCCCAAGTGTTTCCTGCTGGAATCCTCCAACCTCTCTTCTACAGCCAGTATTTCCCAAAATCTCTAAACTACGGAGGGATCGGTGTTGTAATAGGTAATTGCTGTCATTGTTTTAGTTTCATAAAGTTATAAAAGAAAGTTGACAACTCTTTTGTGGTTCTTGAAAGGTCACGAAATCACTCATGGATTTGACGACAAAGGTAAACAGATACGAGTTGTGTCATTTTCAGTGTAAGAAACGTATTAAAAAGAGAAAAATACGAACAAAAATGTTATGCATCATTCAAATATAGGTCGTCAATTTGACAGCGAAGGAAATCTCAAGGAATGGTGGGATAACCACACAATCGCCGCATTTCGTAAACAAGCCCAGTGCATCATTGATCAGTACAGTAACTACAGGCTGGATGGGCATAGAATCAATGGGAAAATGACACAAGGAGAAAACATTGCAGACAACGGGGGTCTCAAGCAAGCTTATCGAGTATGTTTTTACCTAATAATGACGCATAAAGTCATAATATCAGACAAGAGACAATAATATTTTCCAAAAACCTTTTCCATTACATTAAACCCACAAACTGAAAAAATCATGCAGAACCGACAGAGAGCACTTCATATAATGTAATTTAGTCTAATTGCATTGCAATTAATTTACAATTGAATCCTGTATTGACTGTAGTTGTGACGTAGTTTCTTTCCTAGGGAAAGTGGCTCTGAGAATTAAATTTTGAGGCATTAGTCCACACATAAATGTTGACTCATAGCAAAAACTGGCATCGTTTATCATTTCCTTAATCATTTACAGTAGAAGCCAATAAAAAACTAATTTACTCATACTTTTTTTCCCTTTTCGGATCGGCTTGCGCTATACACTATACACTGTAACATAGATTGTTGTCGAGTTGTACTTGGGGTTCTTAAGAAATTAAAGTGGATTAATGTCTCGAATGATTTATTATACAAATTGACGCATTGCATTGCATTGGCCATTGGTTTTGTCAGTCTGTTTTTTGCAAAGAGGTTATGAATACATGTATACATCTCTTTGGTTTTTTGTTCCCCATAAAATATTTCTCCTTAATCTTGTTGTATGGGCATTTTCCAGGCGTTTAAGAAATGGGAACGAGACCACGGAACAGAACCTCTTCTCCCAGGTTTGGAGTGGATGACCCATGACCAGTACTTTTACTTAAACTACGCACAAATCTGGTGTGGCTCGATGAGACCGGAAGATTTACTCAACAAGATTCGCAGTGCAGTTCACGCTCCAGCACCGATCCGAGTTCTTGGCCCGTTGTCCAACTCGGATGAATTTTCTAATGCATATTCCTGCCGCTTAGGGTCGAAAATGAATCCTAGGCAGAAGTGTAGCGTCTGGTAACTCATGTTAACAAAGAAAAGGATTAAAATCCATCTGCTCCTCTCTTCCACTCCAATCTAAATGGTGAGATGGGTGCGATCTTGTACCTTCATTTTGTAAAAGATGTACATTACTCGATAATATACCTTTCACAGTCATCAGTGTCTGTGCCTACCTTAAGTAATATTATCGCACGCAGTTTTTCCCCCAGTTTATATCCAATTATATTTTTACGTCTTAAACAACTCATATACGAAGAATTCTAGAGGAGTAGCTCACACATAGATTTATTGTATATGAAAAAAAAAATTGTCGGCACTTTTTACACTTGTGTCCATCCCTTTTGAAATGTTTCATCTCAAGGATCCTCTCTAACAAAGTAATAACTAGCTGTATATGTACGGTATTAAAAGCAGAACATGCGTTTGCACTCAGCCCAATATTTGTATGGTCAAAGATTTGACAAGATTTTCACCAACGACAAAAGAAAAAAAACTTTGCTGCGCCATACAAGATGAGTGGAAAGAGTAGGGCGCTCAAAACGTCTCTGGAATGAAGTCGCTTAAAAACGTACTTCACACAAATATCTTCATAGGTACATTATGTATTCCTTTACAATGTCACACGTTGACGCGGCGTTCGTTTGATGCTAATAACATTATACATAGTGGAAGGTTTTTTTTTCAAGTCTTCGGGAAAAAAAGTTTTCATGTACTTTCCATCAAAAGTTTTAAGATAGAGTAGTGTGTAGGCTAGGAGAAAAGTAAAGAGGTTTTTTAACAGCAGTGCTATACACTCAGGATACAACGCAGAGTTCAGATCATCATGGTAGATATTAGCTTCATAAGCTTAAGCTTCAGGAAACTTTCATCTAGTACAAGGACACATAAGTATAAATTTGAAACTAAAGAAAAGTCATATCCGTCGTTTATTGTCCTACAAATCGTTTCATGGAATATGTAATAATTGTAATATGCATAGGGAGTTTACTACTTTGACATGATGTAGTTTCACGCTCTTTTGTGCTGGTTTACAGATTGTAATATTGCGAGTTTCAACACAAAAGAAAATATGTATGCAGTATATGTATGTACATTATATTATCAGAATCGTACAAGTGTTGCCACTTTTTCTGTGAGAATCAACCATGCATGACATCGAAATGAGAGGCGTTCTGCCTACAACTTGAAAGCATTTTATTGAGAATTTCCACAGAATACAAATTTCGCCGACGTGATTACTAAACGAAAAGTATAAAAAGATTCTTTGCTACAAAGCAGCTCTTGCGAATTAGTGATTGTATGGAAATCATTAAAGATGTTCATGTGAAACCTTTGTTATTCATTAAGTTCATAGAGGTATGTATGTAAACTAGTTACGAATAGGCGTTTGGGCGATAGTCAGGAATCAAATTATAAAATTATTGTGAATTCACGTATAATAGTATTGCCTAGAATTCGTTGTAACTGCGCTTGCACAGTCGCATAGCCGGAACGTGCGTTGACGTAAATGAAAATCTGATGGTCTGTACATAATTCTGTAAATAATTGATAGTTTACTAATAATAAGAGTACCCTCGTCAGATTTAATGCAACCGTATGAGTTAAACCGTATGAGATTCGAAAGGGAATCTAAGTTTTAATTTGAGCCAACTAACTAAAATATAATATGCCTTGTTTCCTATTATACGTAAGTGTTCCAGAAGTCATGAAAACTTGGTTTGAGATAACTACGAAGCAATACAAATCGTATTTACTTCTCATCTCACAACCTTCTTGTTCAGTGCACTGCATAACTCTAACTACAGCAAAATCATATCGCTGTTCATGTTGTTGGTAATAATTTTTGTAAAATTCCTTGTATTCATCATGTAACCATTAAAAGTTAAACCTGAGTAAAATGTGAAAACTGAAAGTGTACACGTACCCGATTTATTTGCATTGCACAAAGTTTATTTTTCAGAGAGTCAATGAATACTACATGATGAGAAACACTTGTACCTCTAATCAATACAATCAGAACTTTGTACAGCGGTATATGCATCAAGAGAAGAAAATTGGCACAATACTCGTATTACACATTCAAGCTACCTAATTGGCAAAAACAAAAATGTACTTTAGAAAGTAATGATGTGATGTAAATCAATTCTTCAGAATCATAAGAAACGAAAACATTCCTGAAGTTTGGCAAAATACATAACTAATTATCTACAGAAATCTTACTAAAAGTTTTCACCACGTAGCTTTGATCAGAGAACAAGTATGATTTATGATAAATTAGTGAGCAATATCAACTGGGGTTTGCTTCAGAGTTGTTCGAAATTGGTTGATTTATGAACGTACAAATAAAATTTTGGTTAAAACTACGCAAACCTATAATCTACGAATGAATAAAGAAATTTCTCTAATCATTTTCCTGGATACTGAAAAGAATAGCTGAATAATTAATGTGCATTTCGACAATATGGAAACTAAATACTGCACAAGCTTCCCTTGAGCTGAAAACTGCAACAATGTAGAAAAATTCACAATAAGTAATTAGAAACTATTTATCACTTTAGTACAAATCTTGGTAAATGTGATATAAAAATTAGATCCCCCCATTGTCTATCATTTCTAAAACATTGGCCTTGCTAGCTAAAAACTACGATACTTTTTTACCAAATCTACTGCATAGCAAACAAGCTAAATACATGCATCGTATAGATTTTTGTAACATATTTTATGGTAAAGTATTATAGCCCTGTTGTTATTTATCAACGACTTCATTCCACACAAATTTTCCAACTTGAAGCCGACTGAGTAAATTCATTCATTAAGTTCTTTATATTTTTATTTGTAAATATTCTGACTGCATCTCTAGTAAACTGGCAACTCCTCTTAGCGTTGGTGCGTTTTTACATAAAATCTCGCAATTAAAATTCTCCTACCTCTAAACAAATGTATGAATAAAAGGACTATAAACGGGTTAGATGGTATTTATTATTTCGAAAGAATTTGAAGTGCTTGAAGACGAGCTGGACTTGTCAAAGTGTTTTGCATCGAAGAGAAACTCATCTTCTGGATCAGAATCCACTACTTCGTGATCAGGCATAGCTGCAACACCCAGCGTGAGGGAGTCAGGTCCCGATGTGGAAGTCAGTTGAGTAGCTAACAACTGACTTTCGGCTGATGGCTCAGCAGCAGGAGCAGAAGACTGAGAAAACTGCGAAGCTAGACTAGAGATCACTGCCGCTGACTGCGACATAACTGAGGAAGTAGATAAGCCAGAAGTGACGAATGTAGCAGCTGCAGCTGTTATTGACCTCGTGAGCATTCTTTCTGTTAAACTTGTATTCATTGTTGGACTCATCCTCCTCGCCGCCTGAGATTCTTCAATTCGAACTGGATGTGGACCTGGAGGTGTGTCTGGAGTTGAAAGTTCTGAAGAGGGAGTGGGAAAATCTGACCAGCCAAGGTCGCGGGATTTGCTGGACTTTTTAGGTACCTCAGGGATCAGGTCTGGTGATACATAATATTTATAATAAATACTACTGTGATTTACGTTAACTTTATGCCCAATCATGCACTAAAATTTCGTTACCTTCTTCCTTAATTACACCCTCTGAGGATAGCTCAAATGAAGGACATATTTTGAGCAGAGGAACAAGAATGAAAGCTGCATTGGAGATCACAAATAGTATCGTGACGAAGTCAACCTGCGAGCCTAGTTTTGCAAGGAAAATCCACATCGTGCAAGTAACAGTGGTCCACTTTAAAAAATAATTAAAAATTAATTATGTATCTTGATCAGGCTTTTATGATTTTAAAAAAATCGAATTACACAAATACTATTTTTTGCTCTTCCGATCGTATTAATTCAATGTACCTATATGCCACCGAAAGCTTGTCTTTTCTTCTTAAAGAAAGCCTTTGTGATTTCATGAAAGCTTGTAAGCAACTGATTTTATTACGAGAAAACAACTTTAAGCAATCCATTATAAACAGAGTAAACAACGCAGAATTTTGACCTGATGGGAATTGTAGAGAATAACAAGGAATCATCACACAACCCCAAGTGCCATAAGCCATAACCTGACAGATGATGAGTCAATTTCTTTTTCATGGAATACACATTTACACTAATATTGCTATTTGCTATAACTATACAATGCTGACATTGGCAGTAAATCATAATATGAAATTTGCAAGTCATCATATGCACGACGCAGTTCTTCAAAGGAATCATTAGAAGGTGTGACGTACTTCCCCAAAATAATACACACTTTTAATGAAGTTTTACTTTAGGAAAATCCAAACTAAACCCTCTCCCATAATCACACTTTAAACATGATCATTTTATGTGGAGAAATGCAGATCATTGAATTTCCATTCTGCTTTTTATCTGCTATGGCTCTTTGCGCAGTGACAGGCATTATGAAATTCGACGCGGTTAGTCCCTATTCACACATGTACTAAAATGCATTTTCGTGAAGTGCAATTTTCCTCACAAAACTTGTTCACCGTCCAAAAACGAATCGCTATAAATAGCACAAAATCGACAGTCGTCTTGTCTAATCTATGCAAATGTTCTTTCCGTGCATGTGCTAATGCTAATGTCTAGCATCTGCATCTGACTAGAATGTATGGCACAGGAAAAAGCGGAAACAACTTCTGATAAAGTGAAGCAACGCGTAGTAAAAACATCCGCCGACCGACGTGTATATTGCCGCCCAGCAAGTTCCCTTTTAAAAGAACAACGTGACAAATATCCATAACGCTGTACGCTACACATAAATACCTATTCGTTGGAATACACGATGCTTTTTACGCTGATGAAAAAAGTATGAAGGGAGAAAATACGCTTTAACAATCTTCGTGGAATGTATTCACTTTAGTCAAAATATCGCATCCAAACATAACAACTGGCATGCACGAGACTAGACTATATTTTGGAATTCACGTCGTTTATTGAAGAAAAACGCAGAAAATCGTTTCCGCCAAAGCTACGCAGAATTCCCTTGACTTGTGATTTAAACTTAATGCGAATTTGGCATTGGCAATTGGCAGCCGATACGACGATCCATAAGGTTTTATGGTTTAGAGCATAAACAAGTCTTTGACCTCTTCTAGAAATTTAACGAAATTTTAAAGCATAAACGTATGAATTATTTGACGAAAACCACATTTCTAAAATTGACGCCAACATTGATGCCCGGAAGAGTAAACAACTCTGGAGAAAATAATATCGTATGTCTAGATGGTTACCATTAAATGGTTTTCCGCACGAAGATTGATCCACATGCTCCATAACTTTTTGCTAAGTGAAATATACTTCTGTTCGAAGTCGTAGGAAGACAAAGTCACCCAGTCTTCGGAATCAGGTGGATCAACAAGTACTTCAGGTCGGATTCTATGCTTCCATAAATACCTCAGATAGTAGCACAATGTCGCCAGTGCCATAACACATATTGGTCTTTGATGCATCAAAAACCTGAAAAGACACAAAAATAATGTACCAAAAATTAAACCAAATACAAGATTAGACAGAAAACATTTTCCACGGCATTACAAAAATGCTTTAACGTACCAAAAAATCACATTAACGGAAAATAGGGCGATCCCAGATTTGAACGGTCGCGTCCAAGACAAGATGTTGACTAGATTGGCGTTCATCTTCGAGAATATTTTCAGGAATCTCAAGAAATCACAGTCGACAAGACAAGAGTATTATCTAGGCCGTGTGATCTATCTAAACTTGTCGACTCCAACTGGTGAATTCTGATCGCAGACAAGAAGAAATTTTGATGCTGAAAATTAAATTAAGGAAGATCCAACTTTTATTATGACAACGCAAAATCATACTTCATACAAACAGAGAAACAAAATAAGCTATACAATGATATGATATCCTGATTCAATGAGGACTTTTGGTCTCTACAAAATTTAATCATGTAGTCAAGTAATCAGTAGTCGAGCCACATGTGATCAGTAATCAAGCAAGATCAACTACTAACGAACTGCTGATTGATATTAACGCCACAATGACTCTAAATGACCGACAACTAAACCGAATATCGTGCATAAGAATTAATCAAGTGTCATTAATGACAGCACACAAATCAACAGTTAAAAATAAATACAGTGGTTGGTAAACCAATATGAACCTCACTTCAACACAACTAATGACAGTGGTTGGAAGATAATGCACACTTCACGCTGCAGTTGTTTACAGCGTCAGGTTCAACTCTCAATCTCAATTTTACGCGATGACGAGTGACACGAACAACAAAACGCATCTGCTGCAATCCATCCAATGACCAAATCTTTCGTATGATAAATAGCAAACTCCTTTGGTGTCCCTAACAAATCAACTTAATTGCTCATCTACACTTTTACACAAGATGATTACACTGTGTGCGCGAGCACAGGGAAGACAAAATCAAGTGCACACAAAGTACGCCAAATAGTGTTCTGAGTTCTGAACAAAGTTTTTTTTACATAAAGGCTTTATTATGAATGACGCTGAAAATGAAAGCGTTTCAGTCACAGCAAGCACAAAATCCGTTCTGAGCCAATGTGCACACAAGCAAATCAACTGGCTCAAGGTTGGAAACCAATTCTCTACCTTCTTATATCAAATCCATGTAATGAATGATTACATACGTACGCTGCGAACATGTTACGTTACGACTACCACAATGATATGATTAGCGTGACGAAAAACCTCCAATGGAGAACACTGCCTATTATTCTACACCAAATCAGCGTTTTTGACTCTGTCTGAAATCCGTCTTACCAGATCAAACCGACTAGTCTGTAAGTCTGTATGACTCACATCACACAGATCAGATCAGATCAGATTCCTTCAGTATCAAAAAAATCTGCCAAGCAAATTACTGAACGCTATGTACAATCTCCTTTCGTGCTTTCGGAACGCGAAAGAGAAAGGAAATGGTGAATTGTAGACTAATGAAGGAACCAAAATGACGTAGTCTACGTCTACAGACAGAAAAAATAATGGCTAATTTATGCATATATATACATTCCTTACTTGAGAAAATGTTCCTTTTGTAAAGATCTATTGTGAGATGAATGTAGAGCAGACAGAGAAGGTTGGTGCAAAAATTTAGAAAATTTTAGAGTAAGTATTTTTCCTTCCACCCTTGCTTCTTTCTCCGTCGGAAGATTAGGATAATAATCATGTGCTTTTCTTGTGTGCAATTATCCACAGCTAATAAGGTCCTGTACAGGGATGATGTTACAGAGACGATAAAATAAATCTATGAGTAGTGGGTGTTGTTTTTATAGGATTGACACTAAAACACATACCACCTCGATCACTGACTACGCACACAGTGCATCCCACTTTTTTGCACAACGACACTCCACAAAAATAAAATAATTCTTTTAATGTCTGTAAGTGATCAGATCTCACTCAACCCTTTATGTTGGTTTGTTGTGATGTGATTTTGTTTGCTCTCTTGTAGACAAACCTCCTACTTGGAATTTCCCGAGTAGGTTTATACACTTATCTTACATATACCCAGCAAAAATTTGTATGAGGTTGTAAATACTATAGAGAAATGATACAGCTCTTTTTTTCATTTGTTCGCTGGAGGATAATAATCGAACTCGAACAGAGGAACAACATATGCAGTACTGGTATCCTGTACAATTTTCCTGTGTATCAATATCACACGATATCATGTGCTAGAAAAAGCCACAAACATTGTCGTAATACTATTCCTGTTTGCTATATCCTTTAGTAGCGTGTGCTCAAATATATCCCTATGAATATGAGTAATATTCTTTCTGTCGTTCGTATATACGTATATAAGATTAGCTTTGGGATGTGGGCTGAAAAATGTTTCATTCAACTCTTTTTAGAAAGGAAGTTGTGTTGTGTGACTATTGTTTAAGAACATCATCAGGTTAATTTCAATCTGTATCGAAAGAGGAGCGAAACCACACACACATGATTTTTATTTATGTACGTAAAAAGATTTTTTCTCAATATGATGTCTAGGTAAACATCTACCTGAAGAAAACTTGAAGAAAACCTGCTCACTATAGTGTCATATATGATGAAAAAATGGTCTATAGATATCCACACACGCTGTGTCAGCTCAAGAGCAGCTGGTTGCTGAGCTCTTACATGAGAGCGTCCACTTGTGTATCTTCATATGAGTTGTTAAAAAAATAACTACCATGTAGGCACATTTTCTTGTACCTAACCACCTCATATCCTATTACCTATACTGTATGTTTAATAGGGGAAAAAATCTTTATACATGACTATATTTACGCTGATAATGATGTTTGATGTCTATTTGGTTGTGAGTTCACCTTTGTTTGCTCTTCAAGTTGAATGTAGCAGTTATAATGGGAGATGGGATGTGAGAACGAAGGAGATTGGTGGGGATTAGAGGTATGGCATCGAGAATTAATAACAAGCTTTTTGTGTGCTATGAGTTTTTAGCAAAATATAACTGTTAAACTGGCTCTAATAGAAATATTAGTTTCACACTTTCTTCAATAAAATCTCTTTATTCATAGTAAGGCAGAGATTGCATACAAAGTAGATATGTGCAAAAGAAACTGCCTAGGTTGCATGATTACATGACTATGAATATCATATAGCTTCTCTAAGCATTTTTTACTTATATGGACAGCAATTTTCTATCATTATGAATTTTACTTCAAAAGTCAGAGAGTATCTCTGTTAACCTATTATGCTGTTTTTCTAGCTATGAAAATATTTTGAAGAAGTTTTCTCTACTTTTCATTGCTTATCATGAGTTTTTATGACTGTGGCTATTTAACTCTTCATGTCCTTGCTTTTGAGTTAAGAGAATTTCGTACTGCAACCATCTATCTCTCTGTCTAGAGATAGAGACCAACTTGAACTCGTATGACTATGACTTGTGTGATGCTATATCGTTTACATGATCAAATGCTCACTGATCATGATCATATACTTTGCTTGGCGATAAGAATATATGTATGTCGGATGGAAACAACACGTATGCATATATGCATAGGTATGCATGATATGCGCAGATGTACTTACAATATATGAGCGTTCTGTGCTTTGTATGGGTTTTTGTTGTGTTCCGAGAATACTACTGGATATCGCTTTTACGTCTTGCATTGATTTAGGTATTTGTTACCGAGCAGGTAATGGAAATGGAATATGAATACACAGAATGGAAAGATGGAAATACATATCAGTTTATATGTCTAAGGTATATTCTCTTAGATATATTAGCATTGCTGTTAGGTATATGAATGACAGCAAACAATTTTAGTTTCCCATCTACACAACACAATATCCCCAAGTCATATGTATCATGTGAGCTGGAGCTGAGCTGAGCACTGCATAAACCAAACCGCCAACTAGTATTTATCCTTCAGGAAAATGTCCTAAGATGAGTTTTAAATGCAAACTTTGCTGCTTTTAAGATAATTTTATGTACACGCATGAAATTATAATCGTGAAACAGTTCATTCCATTAATTGCATGAAAGAAGCATCGCACAGCATATAACGTGTTGCACAATATCGGAAAGAAAAGTGATTGTGGTGACTGCAAATTTGTCAGAGGACATTTATAAAAAAAAGTAAATAGTTAAACCAGAAACATGCCTAGACTTGGAGAATTTATTTTTGGAGGATCCTGCCTCAGCATCAGGGATCCACAGGGATTATTTTTCCATATTCCCAGTGGGTATGGGTACGTCGTGCTTACTGCTGTAGGATCCATGGTCATGGTCACCTGGAAGGCTTATCAGGTAATATAAAGACACCGTAAACGATTGTGAATATGATCAACCTCACTCAAGTTGACATGAATTTTAAAATATTGTTTCGCAGGTCGGGAGGGCAAGGAAGGAGTACAAAATTCACTATCCGATCATGTACTCCCCTGACAATAATCACTTCAACTGTATTCAAAGGTTTAAATTTTATTTTTTGAAAACAAACAAATCTATATATCAAATTATCAAAAAATAATAAAGTTGAAAGTATACATTAAATAGAGCCCACCAAAACACCTTAGAGCAGATGCCTACATTTCTTAGTCTGCTTACCTTTGGAGGTTTGGAAATGCCAGTTTTCTCAGCAATAGGCGGAGCTATTTGGATTGCAGGGAGAGTTGCATACGCTAAAGGTTATTACAGCGGTGATCCTAAAAAGCGGTAAGTCACGTTTTTTCCGACAAAAAATCATGATAAGAAAAATACAAGAATTTTTTATACATTTGTCATTAATTTTTTCCACAGAATGAAAGGTTCATTTCAATACATTGGTCTTTTGATGATCCTCGGTGCAACCACTAAATTTGCAGTTCACCTTCTCAAAGGACAATAGAATGGATGACAGAGGCACACAAAATATTTATTACCTACCACAGCACAAAATTAGTTGTATTGAATAATAAATATTTACTAAAATATCCTTTTCCACCAATATAAATGCTTGAGAATTGTAATTCCATTTCCGACTTATGCCACATTTAAATGGAATAGACACTGCAGTGTTGAGTTGATATATATCTGAGTTGGCTGAATTGTAAGTTTAAAACCAACACATATGCTTGCCGTTGTGTGAATAATAATAATTTTTGTCAAAGATGACTAACAATTATATAGTATCTCAATGATTTTTGTAGATTACTGTGTATTGCCATACATGAATTTACAGTTAACATGATAAAACAAATTCTAGTTAAATCTAGTAAACGTAATCAATTTCCGCAATAGTATGTTTTAAAATATAGTCGTAGTTTACGTAGTTATATTTAATAATGGTCTGATTCTGATTAGTGATGAGTCGAGCATGTCGAGCGTCACAATGCAAAGCTGCACTGCTAAGATAAAATTCTATTTGTAAATAACCCATTTTCGCTCTATTACTTTGTCAATCAATCGCACTTACTAATTGATATATTTTTCTTTTGAAGTCGGTGATTTCTGTACCTGACACTACAAATATTTATTTACATGAACTTTAATTAGTTTAGAGTTTATTTTGCTGTGAGCTAGTTTTCTGCTTCAAATTATCCTGTGTAGACTGTAAAAGTTTCTCTCTCAGGTTGCAGGTAATTGCAAAAGCTGTACAAGAGTTGTCATATACCAATAAATATTTACTGAAAAACGTGTTCCTTACACTGTGAACGTTAAACATGGACATGAATATTAGGTTAATTTATTCGCATGTGAGTTCGAATACATTAGAAGAATGCTTGTCTAGTGGATTTACCTATTTACTAGTAGATCTAGTGGCCTTCGACCCTGTAAATACATCAATCAGGTAGAACACCCGAACACCTACAGAAAAATAAAATGAATTGTGCTAATATTCCGTTACACGATGAGCATTCAAACACACACATATCGAAATCTGTTCCATGTGGACATGATATGTTTCCATAATTGGATCACAAAATGACCACTAACAAATTACAAGTAGAACGGCTTGTGTGAGTAATTGAATTAGTAGCTAGTGACAGCTAAGCCCATGAAGACCAATCTGCTTTTCATCATCACAAAAGCAGTGTCCCTTATGAGGAATTTGTACGAGCATTTTTTCCACGTTCGTCATACCATATCTATCATAAACAAACAAAGTCTCTGAAAAAAACCATTACAAGCGTTCCAGGTTTATTTTCAAAGAATCCAATTTTCGCTCATTGGTTCAGTGCACTTTCCTCTGGCAGAGGTTGATGAAGTGGTTGAAGTGAAAAATTTATACTAGAAACTGATTGATTTTTTACGAATTTTATGGAAAATGTCGTGCTTTCTCTCAGCGGAAGCAAAGGAGCAGAAGAGGATAAATCAGGAAATTGAGAAATCCCTGAGAAGAGACAAAAAAGATGCAAGGAGAGAATTGAAACTTTTACTGTTGGGTAAGTAGTGAGAAAAATATTTGTCACGTTTGTTATCTGGAGTTTTGAACAAAGATTGTCCATAAAACAGGAACTGGAGAGTCGGGCAAATCCACATTTATCAAACAGATGAGGATTATCCACGGATCCGGTTACTCGGAGGAAGATAAGAAGGCTTATACCAAACTCATCTTCCAAAATATTTTCATGGGAATGCAATCTATGGTGAAAGCAATGGACACATTGAAAGTATCGCTGGAGCATGACTCACTCCAGGTACAAGAAATAAAATACACGAGGCTATTAAACAACGTTTTCCTAAATTTCCATCTCGTTTTATGTCCAATAGGAAAAATTTGATGAAATCAAAGAAATGGACTACGAGACTGTCACATCTTTGGAAGGTGGGTGGGTGGAAACGCTGAAAAATCTTTGGAATGATAAAGGTGTTGAAGAAATTTATGACCGAAGAAGGGAGTACCAGCTTACCGATTCGGCAAAATAGTAAGATTTCCTTTAATCACGTTTAGTTTATTAAGTTATATGGAAATGAGAAAATTATTGGTTTCCTATTTACAATATTCTCTCAGCTATTTGAGTGACTTGGATAGAATTGGTGCTGAAGATTACCTTCCAACAGAACAAGACATTCTTCGAGCTCGAGTACCCACTACTGGAATCATAGAATATCCATTTGACTTGGATTCCATTGTATTTCGGTATAGCAAATGCGTCATTCCCTATCCCTCAATCGCTCAGCTAAGCGTTATACCTAATTTAAATAACTTATTTTGAACTTCAGAATGGTCGACGTTGGCGGGCAAAGATCCGAAAGACGAAAATGGATTCATTGCTTCGAAAACGTGACGTCCATCATTTTCCTCGTAGCTCTTAGCGAGTACGATCAAATTCTTTTCGAATCCAATAACGAAGTATCGCGTCACTCGTATTTATAATTTTACTTAATTTTACAATATTTCCCACATCTACGTACGTAAATATTTTGCTAATTTCCTTAAAACAGAACCGAATGCAAGAAAGTATAGCGCTATTCCGAACAATCATCACACAGCCTTGGTTCGCCAGCTCATCTATTATTCTCTTCTTGAACAAAAAGGATTTGCTCGCCGAAAAAATTACAAAGTCTCATATTGGCGACTACTTTACAGAGTACCAAGGTAAATCATGAACCGCGTTCGGAGCTCGATAATAATAAGTCTTACTGTCTGATTTGCAAAAAAAAACTTTATGTATTCTCTACATGCTACGCATGAAACCTTACAAGCTTACCTAAATACAAGGCTTAATTTAATCCTACTATACTACGGAAAACAGACAAATTTGTGACGAGCTCTATATTTTCTCGTAATGATTGTCCTGAGTCTGATTAAACACTAGACTAGTTAGTAATTCAGACAGTAGTAAATTGTGATTACCATTACACGTGCATATTTTTCTCAGCTGTCCTGTTTAGTAGGTATACTTATAAGCCTCAGGGCTCGGGCTGTAGCTACTCAGAAATCTTTTCTATATCAGGAAAAAATCCTGGTTTCACGAGTTTAGTAATATAGTTCTAGATAGCAAGTTCTTGAAGTTGTCTAGAGTGAGGCATGAAATTATCAGTCATGCTGCAATTTAGGCATGTCTAGTTCAATCATCCGAGAGATGGTTATTTCCAATGTAGTCTTACGACGAACAAATAGGATTAGGCATTCCTAGTAAGCGAGCTTTATACCTTGCACAGTAATGGTTTATCATAGCGGGCAAAAATGAAGCCAGAAAAGGGATGCAAAGCGATATGGATGTGGTCGGAGGTTTATGTAATGTATAGTTTTAAAATGTTTTCAGGTCCCAAGCAAGATGACGTAGCCGCTCGGGAGTTCATTTTGCATCGATTGTATTTAACACAAAATCCTGATCCAGAGAGAATGTGTTACAGCCATTTTACTTGTGCCACAGGTAAGAACAAAGTTTTTGTGGATGTTGACCATTCTGGCAGACACAGTGAGCTTGCTTTATTGTGATTGTTGTATGAGGAATCAAAGGAGGTACTTGATTTTTACAGATACTGAGAATATTAAACTGGTCTTCTGTGCTGTAAAGGATACCATTATGCAAAACGCCCTAAAAGAATACAACTTGGCGTAAACATCATGTTCATTCATAAAAGCTGCAAATATAAGATAAAACAGTTAGACTTAAAAGTGTATTACAAAGCAATAGGTGTAATTGAATTAGGTATTGATGAGGTAATCTAAGGGGAACTCGATTGGGATTTCCCCAGCACCGGTTGTTTACTCCAAGGAAAGAAATCATTGGTCTCAAGGTTTTAGCTAGTAAAGATGCATGGCTTTGTACTTCTTATGACTATGACATTCACTAAAGTATGCATTGTAATCTGGTTGAATCTAGTTTCGACAAAGAGCCCTTGATGTAGCTAATCCAGATTCTCAACCTTTCAAACTTCTTCGTTTTTTTTGTAGAATCAAAAGAGGTTAGCTAGAGGTTATTTATAATTTGCATTTTTTTGAAGTACCTAGAGTGTACTAGTAGTTCCCAGTTTAATTGAACACTCAGTGATATTCAGTCACTCCTTACAGTGATATTTCAGACTGGTGAGCTGGTGACGACGTGAGATGAACTAATTTTGTTGATTAGTAGAACTGATCAAATTACATGAAGGAAGTTATATGGGAAAAAGCAAATGATTGGGTGCTAAGCTAATGCTTGCAGGTTGTAATTTTTTGGGTTAATCGGGGTTTCTTAACTAATCAATGCTGATTGTTAAAATATTCCCACGCAGATAATTTTTCCTTGTTACCTTTCTCAAGGGATAGTATGTTAGACCTCTAATCATTATGATTTTCATAAGTTAACTTTCTTGGTTCAGTCAGTTAGATTTTTATTATTATTTCTCAAATCTGCCCATAATATGTGTATACGTCATCATGAAAATAATTACGCATTTAACCCGTGAGTTGGCATTGAAAAACATTTATACGTTCCGTCACAGAAGTTTACAAGTATTCGAAATATACGTAAGACATAAACATAATATCCCTAAGTAAAATATATTACAAATGCTGCGTGCTGTGTCTGTCCTGCGTATACATTAGGTATAAAATAAATTGACAGTAACTCTTACTAAATTGGTAAAATACTTAGCAGAGCACCAAAGTGCAGTTGCACTAATTAGATCTTATTCTGCTTTGTTCTTCTTGCGCGTCCTTGAAATGTATTTGGCTATAAAAAATTGAGCAAACAAGATGAATAAGGAGAAGTACGTGAAGAAACTGAAAGCAACTGAATATGGGTTCCTAGCGCAGTGCTCGCCTTTGCCTGTCGAAAGAAAAAAAGTCAGGATAAAAAACTAGGAAATTAATTTTTCTTCCAAAAATGATAATCCGTGTTTTTGCTACATAAGTACATACCCCAGACGTATAATGTGTAGGAATTGAGGGAGACACCAGCAATCATTTGAACAACCTGAATTGTAGTAATGGCCATGGCAAAGATCTCAGGCACCTTAATATTCATACCCTGGAATAAAGATAAACTCATATAGAATATAAACTAAGACACTGTATGACTTGATAAATAAAAGATTTTAAACTTACTCGAAGTGCGAAATATGGGTACATTATTCCGTGAATCGAAAAATTTATTACCTGAAAATTGAAATGCGCCATATATATTAATTCCCATCATCTTTCTATTGAATTAGATTTGCACGCATCCAAATTGCATAATTCCACTTACCGCATACCACCTAAGAATGGACTCCTGCCAAGAATATAATACCCAAGAAAACACAGTAACCAGACAGTGATGATACCTAACGCAGGCGAGAGTTAAATGTATTATTTGTGTAATATGTATTGGTGATTTCGAAAAACATATTTAGTTATGCAATGTTTAGATCACTGTTAACTCACCATTGCAAGGCAAGTAAAGGCTGTTTCTTTAGTACGATGAAAACCGTATCTCCAAGTTCGATAAACTTTGATAAGTTAAACAACAGCCCCCAAAATGCTCCAGGCATGTAATGACCTTCTCTATAATGATTGCAATTGGAACAGGTATTAGTTTTAAAAAGATATTGATGCACGGCAGAGTATTTTATGTATGTTATGCATTCTTTACTCACCGTCCACAAACAGAGCTGTGCAAACCATTTTCTTGGCCGAACAATTCAAAAAGTTCCTGACCCAGTCGGTAAGCACCCACCAATGAAAATATTCCCAGACCCCAGTTCCAAATGATCAGAGGAGTTCTTAATTTAAATGGAGGACGATCTTTCATAAAACGCTGAATCCCAAAGATTATCGTTAGGTAAACAGCACACGCAATATATGGCCATGTAGGATGCTCCCACACCAATTTTCGCCAGTAAACATGATCATGATTTTCAAACCAATACGCCGGGAACTTTGGATGATGATCCAGACCCAATCTCCAGGGTTGGGTATTTTGTAAAATGTGTTCGTCCAACGAATTGGAAAATGTTTCGTTTTCATGAATCGAACTGTTCATTAGCGGGGGGTAGACTGGCTCACTCACCATTTTGGAAACACTGAATAATTGGTTTAACAAAAAATCCGTATTTTCAGAAAAAAATTATCCTGATCACCGGAGTGTCTCATAATCTTCCTAACTCTAACGTTCAACCGCAACCAGAAACTCACATGCCTCATGCCTCACCTTCAGTCTATTTAGTTCACATAAAACATTTAATTGAATGAGTAGCATGAATTATTTACCTGAGTTTTACTCCAACAGAGATTTTGATTTGCTTATTCCTCTCACAATCGTCTCGTAAAGTTCACTGCTCACTTCCTCCAGCAAGTTAACCAGTTCGCCTTGTAAAGCGGCTGAATTTTTCTCAATCAGAGTTTTATCTCAACCACCATTCAAGTAATTCACCCTGTTGAGTAGCTATGCCTTGATTGACTTTGTTGTTCTCCTCTGCCGACAATTCGAGCAGGGATGCTTATCTGAAGCTCTTCGTGAAAGAAATGAGAAAGACTTACTGGAGGACATGAATTCTTATAAGGCACAACAATAGTATGACCTGTTTGAATCAAGTCGATTCGCTCACCATTCATTATAGTAATCAGTAATCAATGTGGGTAAAATGTTAACATGAATGTGGATTATATTATGGCTACCTGATGTATATTATTATTATGTATTTGCAAAACTGCCTAAATAAATACTTGGAAGGTGCTTACTACCTAGCTATTTTGGTTTTTGCTTCTAGCACACGCTTTTTTATAATGGGAAATTTCTATCGAGGAAAATAACATGATACATGGATGAACAATGAGTGTAGACATTCTTTATGGTAAAGATGTATGTACTAGTTTTTGTATGGTTGACTTGTTGATTGCAATTTAGTTTGACTTCCTTTTCGACTTACCTGACTTACGACGGTGCTTTTGGCTAAGGTGGCTTTTCGCAGTAAAAGGGTTTTCTCGTGCAAGGCGTACAGCACAGCACTAGAAGAGAGAGAGAGAGAGCGAGATGAGGAATAAGAGGATAAGCAGGTCTTAGGATTGCGATGGGAGGAACCCGCACAGGCCGCACAGCGCAACTTAAAACTGCTGTCAGTATTTTGACGAAAGGATTTTCCACATATACATTGAGCATTCGAGTTTTGGAGATTCACAGAAAAAATTGATATGGGGAAAACGAAAATTAAATAACAAAATAGGATTGATAGCCACAAAATGAATTCTACAAAATAGGATTTCGCCGAGTTCGAAATTACTGAAAAGGATCCTTTAGCTATTAGTATCTCAGAGGAACTATAATTAATCTCAATGATTAGTATCCTTTAGCTAGGGAAAATGTAAAGAAGGAACTCATTTCCGAAAATATTTTCCTGCTTTCGATTTTACTCACCATAAACCAACTGGCTACCACGACTACGGTTATCTTTCATAAATGGCATGGTGTTCCTCATTCTAAAGTTTTTGGACAAGATATTAGCTTGTTTGGGGAATCATTTAAGTTTTTATAATAAGACGAAATCCATAATTTTGACTTTTCATTATCACAGGAATTGGAGAAGGTTGACTTGGTTTACAGTTTACACCATACCTATGCATTTTACAAATGATATAAGAAACAAGAACAGTATTTTCTGGGATTTTTTTTACATGATCATTATCATCATTCATTAGATAACCGTATAAAGACCCGGTAAGTTGCAATCATGCAAATCAATGCAGGAACACGCACGAGCACATGGTTGCATATCTGTCGCACACAAAGCATAATCTCCATACATTTCATTGTCGTAGCTAATGTCAAGTTAATTAAACAAAAAGCAAGACACAAATGTCCTTATCTTCCACTTCATAGTAACATCACACATATATCCCCTTCATGGCTTCTTTGGTAAGCCATATGTAAATGTGCAAATGTGTATTATGTCATTACATAAAAACTAAACATGCATGCATGTCTTTAAAGCATGCGGTTGACTAAAGATAAATATGGATGAGATGCATGGTTTCTATTGGTTGTTTACTTGTTGGATGATATGATGGATGATGCACATGGAGAAAATCATATTTGCATATACGGAGTAAGGATATTGTTGAGAACTGGCTTTTTTGACCATCAATCCATCTTTTTTTACACTGACTGACTGTATGCAAAGTATTGAGGATAAAGGGGAAGAGTTGAAGTTATACTATATTACAAATGTGTTCATCTGTACAAATACTTTTACGTACATCTGCTGGAAAGGGACCAGACCAGACTTTGGTACTGTTGCACACTGAAACCGACTGACAAGAATAAGAGCGGCACATGTGTCATCTTCATCATCACTCTTCCAACATTTTCCCTATCAACATCTCTTTCCTTCTTTCTTTCTTCCATCTATAATTCCTATTCCAAAGGAGTCTTTTTAGACCTTTTAAATCTACAGTTTTGGATTTGAAAAGTGATTTGTGCTTTCGAACAGACTGTGATCAGGTAATCAAGTTTACAGATATTGAATATAGAAAATATTTAATTGCAATCCTTTTGTTTTCGTTCGCACCAAATAAATCCCATGGGCTCTCTTTTTTGACTGCTTTGTTTGTCAGTCGCTTAGTTTTGTTTCAGATCAGTAAAAAAGTTAACCATTAGAAGAGTGTTCACAGTTTGTGCCTTTCTTTCCTAGATCTCTATTTACTAAATTGTTCTCACGTATGTATCTTCATGTTGTAAACAACACCTCCAGTATTGTCGACGTCCATAATGTTGATTGGAATTTTGCCAACGCATGACGCAGTGAGGAATCGTAAATACGTTAAACTTTAAGATTAAGAATGAAAATCAAAGCTCATTTGTGAAAATTTCCTATCCCCTGACCTCTAATAATTGGGAATAATGGCACATAAAATCGAATCCATTACTGGCTTTAAAGTTTTTATGAAACTCGAGGCACTTGTCAGTGGCAGCATCGGTAAATTATTTTTAATGTGTTTGTGATAATTCTTAAACATTTCATTTCATTTAACCATAAGCTGTCAATAAATGGTCAATCATGGCGAAGTCGATTTGCGAAAAACAACTGCTGCGTATGTATATTCCTATAATCAGCTGTACTGTTGTGAGTATGGTATTGAATTTGGAGGAGTTTTGTAACTTTTGACGTTGAGTAATAGCTAGGTGTATTCCGTCCTAATTGGCTTGATCCGCCGATTCGACATTGACACTGACCTTTAATCCTTGTAACTGCTTTTTTTACATACACTGCCAGCTGCACCTACTGCCAACACCTTTTTCAAGGTAATCTTGTCATCTTCATGAAGTTTTTACCCACACCTCCAACTTTGTGAAGGTTTTATTGATGTTATTTGGATTCGCAGTTTGCATTTATGGATAAACTCCAGGGCATGGAATATTTTTTAAGAGAATGAATTCTGCAATTTGAATGGAGAGTATGCTGGAATAGATTTGAAACGATAATAAATTATGTCCATTTCGTCATCCAGTTTTGCACGATTTGGTAAGAGGTGTAGGTGCATGTGCAGTTTTTTGTACCAAGTATGCAATGTAAAATGTAAATAGCACGAGGCAACGAGAAAAGAACAAAGAAATATTTGTCCAATTAGGTATTAAATTGTTTTATGCACTTTAGTGCATGTACAGGTGGCTGGATGAAGACTGATAGATATTTTAGTTACTAAAGTTGGTTGGATGCTAGCATTGCACACAGAACGAAATCATGAAATGCAAAAATATATTTAGCATAAAAGTCTTCCCCGCGTCTGAAAACAAATAATGTTCTCAAAATACGTGAATATTAATGAAGAAAAATAAATGGCACAAAAATGTGCTGCTCTTGCACAGTTTTATAGTTAGGATGACTTTGTTTGTGAGTTGATTAGAGTTTGATCGAGCCCGAGCTCGTCTATAAAATCAGATAATGTGCTGTGCTATACACCTTCCTTGGCTTATGCTTATAATTAAGTGGTAGCATTTATCGTTTTTATATCTTTAAAGTTTTTCCATAAGTTCAGCTCTAAATGTCAATGTTTACATTTACATCTGCCAATAGCTGAGTTGGCTCGTTGGTTAGTATTCCATTCCAATTCCATGAAATGTCTTTCATGATGAGCATTTTGCCTTTTTGTGAGCAGTAGCTTACTAAACAACATAACATGCACGCACGCACATCTTTGGATCCTCTTGTTTTACTTTATACTGGTAAGCTTGCATGACGTGATCTGACATCGATAAGGAACTGACATAAACTTTGCTCATTATATAGTTTCGTTTGCAACTTTCTTGGAGATTGCTGAGGTAGATGGAGCAGAGTGCAAATTCTGAAGTTTTTTACATGTTAAATTTTTCTCATTCTCACTATTTCTCACTGCATTTTTTCAATTTGTGTGTTTGTCCAAAATGTTCCATTTATAATTTATGCTCTTCGAATTTATTGGATTTGATTTTTACGTCATTACGTACGTTGCTGTTGTTATCTTTTCTTTGTCTTATACATCGAGATATTGACTAGTAGAACTCAAAAAATAATCAGAATAAAATTATCCATTAAAGCTTTCATCTGAAGTTTTATGAACACAATTTTTAAAAAGAGGTCATCTTCTGGCCAGACAGTAAATGATTAGGATCTTATGTATCTATGTTCTTTTTTCTTTTCCATATATATCCTTATGTTGTCTGAATAAAACATGTCTAGCTAGTCTTAGTCTGGTATGCAATTACTCGCAATTTGTGAGATCTCAAACGTACTGATCATCCACAGACCCGGCATGTCATTATACATGGAGTAGTTTTGGAGATTTTCCGTTTCATATTTTAACCGAAGGCAATTGCTAGCAACCGGATTTTGGCAAAATCATTTTGGTGATGGGAGGAGGAATAAAATTGTAGATTGCTGTTTCTTTTAGTATGGATTTTCCTTTGAAATTCTTTTACTTGAATAAAAACTTCGCGTTTTTTGTTTAGATTAGACATTACACGTAGATTTTTTATTACAATATTCACATCAAAATTTGGTTTATTCATTTAGATCCCAGACAGAAGACCTGACACCTGCTAATATTTAGAGCGGTATTTAACCTAAGCTAAACAAAGTCAAGAAACCTGCCAGAAGACTCACAATCAGTTTGGATTCAGTTCGGGAGTTGTGCATATCTGTCTACCTACTTCTTTTGCAAAACAAAAAGTGTTATAGAAATAGAAACGAATCTGTGCTAAAGTGGTACAAATTAATTTTCTCGAGTTCACCTAGTGCTCCTTTATAACGGACTTTGACTTTGTGGCTAACGACGACAACGGTTTCAAACCTTAACATGGATGTGACAAAGGCTAAGATGTCGGAAGAAGAGATTTTCACTGAACGATGCTGTGATCGAGATCACAATGGTGATATGTCTCCAGCTATTTTGACAACTACTAATATGTTTCCCCCTGGAGTGAGCAATCCACCGATACATATCTGCTGTTACAGATCACGACATGTTCAACTATGTGGGCGAAGTAATTCTATTGGTAAGTTGCAAATGAATGAGAATTCCTTTGATAAAATATCTACTTCTGCACCACCCGTTGTTTAATTGTTTAAGATCAAAAGACTTACTTCTGTTGGTCGCCTCGTCATCGTCTATCACTGAAGTTCATAGATACTTGTAACAGTTTGTGTACTATGCCCAGTTTTGCAAGCTTCTCATAATTTATCCATTTGTACAAAAACGGATGCGAATGCAAGATGAGTTTTTTCAACGATTTAGTCGAGTCCACATAATTACCAATTCTCCTTAAGTACTTTTCTATTTCTATTTCTCGCATCAGCAGATCTAACGTGCTAACGCATACTAAGACGAAGTGTGAAGAAAACTATATAGTTTTAGTTAGTTAGTTTCAATTTTAATGGCCTAAATGTACGTTAGGTACTCATCTTAGTATGAAGATTGTTGTTTTGCATAATATCGCATTCTCAAACCTGAAGGAAATATTGCATCTAGCATGCTAGAATTTTCTTTTAGTCAAATTTTTTCATCGTTTAATAATACATCGTCATACTATTAAAGGTGCTAGGCTAGATAAAAAGAAAATAAACGAACATCGTTAATTCCAATATAAGAAAATACACGAAGTCAAGCGGATTGTGCATAATTCAATGTAGTTAAGCATTTAGTATTACATTTAGTATTACGAAAAATGTATTTAATGTATCCTGTGTTTTCGAGTTCATGTATTCCAACTCTCCGTCATCAAATGTTTAACTAGCCTAACTTCATGAACTTATTTGCCAACTCATATCATTCGATTGGTGTAACCATTTAAGCACTTTTGTTTCATTCTATCCGTATCCCAGCGTTCTATATTTATTCTGTAGGTTCGGCCTTCACTTTGGCATGTAAATGAACTCAAAATGACCCTCACCTCGTGTGTCATCTACAAATTCGTGGCATAAATATCTCGTTAACATTACACAGTACACAGTACACAGGCTTTAGTTTCTGTTTATGATTCACAGATTATCATTTTAATTTCCTCCAAGGATTGGGTCACGAGGCTTATCATTCGCTATCAATCATAAATCATAGCATAAAACCCGTTAATGTGGATGTGGAAATTGCTGACTCATCAACATATGTTTACTAAACTACGTTACAACTTTACAGCCACTGTTCTCATTTTTTCCCCGTGTTATGTAATATGACCAAAAGATCAGAAAGATCACCTGATCTCATAACTGAACCAATTTGACTGGTTCGAGCTCATAAATACATGTAATTTGGGTATTACCAAAGAAGAAGAAACGCAATTCTATAATAGCAGCTCATACGCGGCTCCATACAAAAGTGCAACTAATCACCACAATATTTTTTCTAAAATACATGAATCATGGTATGTGGTTTCAACAAGTTATATCTTAAAAACAGCACTCCTCATCAAAGCTGGAACACAAATGATGATGCCTGATTGTATTAGCTTGTTTTTTCTTCTCTCTTCTGACTTTTTTCACGATTCAATAAACACATCCATTCTGAATACGTGAGTAAGGTCAAGTCGCAGCACACGCAACTGCAGAACAGGGAAGTTTTTGTATTCATTGGAAAAAATAAAGTATAGTAAAATGCGAGACATGCATAGCCCTTTCTCTCTCATATATTGGTCCCCTCATCTCGTCGGACGATTTCGGTTGAGGTCTGCTACTGCTGTTTTTTTCCTAGTAATATGTGTGCTATATGGTCTAGTCTGATATAAGCTGCGGAGCAGTTCTGTGCAGCGAGCATTTTCTATTGCTGAAATAACAAGTGGGAGAAGTGAAAGACATTAGCGTCGAGGAAGAGAGTTCGACTCATTGCAGAAAAAAGGAATCCAGCGGACTAGGCACATAATTCAGTCTTTCAGTCAGTGTGTTATTCTCCTACATGTGCTTTCTTTCCATTTCTTTTTATACGTGAAAAGGCAAATCTCTTTTTGCTGAATCTGCTAATCCTTCATTTACCACAAGAGGACACGAAACACTTGAATATTTTTTTGTGTAGGGTTGATCGCATCGTGTGTAAATGTGAAATCAACAAAGTGGCATAAAAATGTATATGTATACGTTATATATTCCATCTCTCGTATAAGCTTTGTAGTTTACCTCCAAACATAAAATACTCATCTCGTCACTTTTTCAGTCAGTCTGAGGAGAGCAACTTTAGGAGCAAAGGATGCAAAATATATTCTCTCCATTTGATGATACAGTTTAGCTAGCATATAACGCTACATAGTAGTTCTTTTCGGAGATTTTTTTATATTATGCTTAGATATTCTTCTTCCTAGTTTCCCGAGAGCGACTCTATTAGTGTAGGATAGTTATAAGAGTTTGTGGCGGTTTGATTGGATTGATTGAATTTGCAAGGATATAGTGAGTTTCCTTGAGACAATTTGTGCACAGCATGTGTATTCGTGCAATCATGATGCGGACGAGTTTACTAGTTAATTTAGTTTGAAAGGACGGAAAGACTATATTTTCAAGTTGACTGCGTAATGCAATAATTGTAGTGCAGTAAATGCAGTGATTTTTCTTCATTCTTCAAGGTAAATACGTAGTTTTGGGTTAGACTTTCCTTTGTCTGGGTACACGTGAAACAATTCTAGTTTTGTCTTGTCTCACTACAACTCTGGTTATGAATTCAGGGAATTTGTGAATTTTTGCATTTCTCATTTTGTAAAGTTGATAAGTTTTATAGAAAATTTACACAGTTACAGTGAAAGCAAACTTTAAAACTTTCTCTTGTCTCCGTTTTGTGGCTGATACTGTTAATGTGATATATTGTTATGAAATTGTGGGAGTATTAAGGTCCCTAAAATTGAAGGTGGAGCAAGTCCAAATTTTCGTACATCTCTCGTAGCTGTGTTGTATTCAGGATCCTCGTAATTACACTAGTTCACACTGGCTCAAAGAAGAATGGGAGTGCTTGGCCGTCGCTACTCTTTCTCCATACCCGGTTAGTTCTTGCCTTTTCTGTTTCATGTTGACATGCGATTTGCAGAAAGGATAATAATTTTTTCAGGTGACAAATACCTGGAAAACATTAAGAGTTCCAAATAGGCTGGGTGGTTGACTTATTGAGTGACCTGTTTACCACACACCACACGTATCCCATTAAAAATAGACCCTTGAATTCGACTCCCGGTGTTCTACATTATTACGCCTATATAACAAACCTGCATGCATTGTTTGATTTACATTCACATGCAATTTCCTACATTTTATGAAACCTTTAATATATCTTGAATCTCCATTAGGCTGCACAATGCACATACCTCTATATAGCATATATTCCTATCGAAATACATGTCTTGCATTAATATTCATAAACATGGTCGTCTATAAGGAATACAAGGATTATTGTGCACATAGAAATATCGATCCATACGATGCAGCAGAAAAGCTTTAAAAAACCTCAACTTCAAAAAGCATGTATAATGAGAAGTAGATCAAATACGAACGTAATTGAAAACTAATGATGCATACTTAACTTTTAAGTTAGCCTTTATGTTTGTGTGAAGCTGCGAAAGGATTAACCTTGAAGTCATTCGCAGAGCATTGATACACTGGGAACATTTGTGCAAGCAAGGGGGTACACGATATTGAGGAAGCATTAGGTCAAAGACATTATACAATGCCAAGGTTCTTGAAAACTTTTACTTCCTCAACGTTTGGTGCAAGTGGATGTTGAAACAGGTGCTTGTGTACATATGATCTTTATAGTTGAGACACGTTCTCGTCAAATGTTATCAACGAAGAACATAATTTGTCACATTTTTTACATCCAGCACGCTGTGACCGTATGATCTGATTCTAAAGAAGCTGTATGTAATGTGGTCTGGTGCACATTTTAACTGATTCTTTGTTTTTTTTGGACTACGCTAGACATTTTTTTCTTCTTTATAAAAAGACAATGTCAAAGTATGCTTCATTCGTTCCTAATATTAGAAAAGATGCACCCGAGGATGTGGAATTTCTAAAAAACAGAATTGATGAAGCATCCCATTAGTATAAATACCTATCTGTATAGACTGGGAACGGTCGAGGTAATCTATATAGACGCAACGTGCTCACTGCCTGATGCTCTGATTTTTATTTTTTGGCTGAGCTCGCATTAAAATGACAGTTGGATTAGATTAAGTCTATCCTTGATTATAGACATAAGTACAGTCCCTCACCCACTATGTGAATGACTGATTATTATAACAAACACTGATATATATGAGGTGAAGCACATACCTCCCGATCACACACGAATAGTTAGACACAAAAGCTTAAGATAAGCAGCAAGAGTGGATTTCTTGTTTGGAGGAAGGGCAAGTTTTACTATCATTGCAACGTTAGAGTGTGCACAAGGATTGGAATGACCTTGTGACTTGATTCCCTCCCTATCCCTCCTTCTACCACACCGCTTCCCGTGTCGTCGTGTAGACGTACCTAACCACATCCTCATCCTTACAGTAAAAATGCACATTAGTAATTGGCAATAGTTCTGAAATATAAGCACTAAAATACATACATGTATAACATCTTGGTTTTCCTCCCTACATCATTACACGTCACATTTTTTGCATTTCATTGCACGTATTCAGTCAGTATTCACCATATCTGCATTTAAATATGTAGAAAGTGGAGGGCATTCTGTGTATTCGTTTTGTCGTACCTAATGACGGTTCACGAGATATTTTGCAGGTATTGTTTGTCTTCTTTGTTTGTGCACTGTGCACAACACACCGAGACAGTTTCAATGGTATGACAATGATTATTATGGAAATGGAACGAGTGGATTGAAAGAGAGGGGGGATATTTATTTTCTATTTGAAAACAAACACAAAAAATAACCGTCATGATGAACTGACTACGTGCTCAAAGTTTGCTTTTGGCCCATTACGTATGCAAAAATATGAACTATTGACTATGAACCTTGTGTATATGAGGATGTTGATGATGATGTGTGCACATATGTGAAAATGTTGATATGCGAGTGTTGTGTACTGTGCTCAAGATAATAATAGTATTTGAGAGTTTCGGAAGATGTGTGTTGGTGCGAAATGAGCAGTATAGAGATGTGGAGTTTTATAGTCACTGGCTCAGTATCTCTTTTCGCTTTACACCGTTCAAAGAACTTGGCTCTTTTTTCCTTTCTTTTACTACCTATGAGTGAGAGAGAGGAAAAGCCACTCTGATAACTTGGGATTGCACTTTAGTGCTGTATGAAAAGGAAATCAAGAAGTTTTATCAGAAACACGTTTTCATTTTTTATTCAAAGGAAAGTATCAGGTTGTAGAAGAAGTCCCTGAAATACAAACTTGTTCTTTACAATATCACTATGTTCCTTTTTGTGTTTGCGTAGAGGAAAGAGATTCTGAGAATCGTGGTCCGATCCGCAAGAAAGAAGAAAGTCTGTTCACTAATTTAGGTTGATTAGGTCCATTGAAAGGAAAGTAGACGAAAAAAGTCTGAAAAGTGCTACTATTATTTTGGCTTGGTTGAAAGAGCAGGTGCATTGTTCTCAGGGGACAATGTTGAGACGAAGGTCGTTATGCTTCCAAAGAAAAATTTCTCTGACAAACGGTTAGTTTCTCTAACGGTGTGTTTGATTTGCATAAATGATATCGATTTCACAACTTTTTTTTATACGTCGTGCTGTTAAAGGCTACTGAGTGAGTATTGAGTTGTAAGAAAGTGATGTAATAAATTTAGGAAAAAAGCTGCAGCATTTTAAAAGTTGTTTGGATCTCATATTGGGAGTGGAAAATCTGTTTCAAATTGTACAAGTTTGGTTTCAAGGTTGTTAATGTTGAATTAAATTATAATGTCTTTAGGGGAAAGGGCAAATTATGTGAACACACCGCATATAATTGCTATGGTGGGATTGCCTGCCCGTGGCAAGACCTATATTGCGAAGAAGCTGTCCAGGTACTTGAACTGGATTGGGATAAACACTAGAGGTATGAGCATCTACCACCGCCCACATTATTACATGAGCTAACTTTGAAGTAAATATTTTAAACTGACATATTGGTGTCCTTGTTAGTGTTCAACTTGGGGGAATATCGTCGACAAGCGACGACCGCCTACAAGAACCATGACTTTTTCCGCATGGATAACAAAGAAGCGATGGCCATCCGGAATAGATGTTGTCACGATGCCCTGGAAGATGTATGCAATTGGATTGAAAATGGAGGAGAAGTTGCGGTAAGCATCTGTGACACTTGAAATTGTGGAATTTTTGAATTACAAGTATGGAGTAATTAGTTAATTGGATATTTCTCGTTTTAGGTGTTTGATGCTACAAACACAACGAGAGAAAGGAGAAGGATAATTGCTGAATGGGTAGTTAGGAAAATGGGATACAAGCTATTTTTTGTAGAGTCCGTCTGTGATGATCCAAACATTGTTGAGCAAAATATAATGGTAATGGGCAAAAAACTTTTATACATGTCCTAAAAAAGGGATCTTACATAATCATGGTTTAATTTTATGACTTTGTTAGGAAGTAAAAGTGTACAGTCCTGACTATCAAGGAATGAATAATGATGAAGCCCTGACAGACTTTATCAAGCGGATTTCTCACTATCAAGATCAATACGAAACAATGGATGAAGTTTTGGAGGGTCACTACAGCTTCATGAAAATTTTCAACACTGGAGAGAAAATACTCGTGCACAAACATGAAGGTCATATTCAAAGTCGGATAGTCTACTATTTGATGAATATTCACATCACACCTCGTACAATCTATCTGACTAGAGTAAGTCCCACTAATTGCTTTCAGAGTATTGTCATATCACGCATGACTGATTGTATAAAATTGTCATTTTAACGTTATAGCACGGAGAAACAGATCACAACATTGCAGGCCGTATCGGAGGCGATTCAGATCTTTCTGCTCGTGGCAGACAATATGCAAAAGCACTAGCTCAATACATCAAAGAGCAGGATATTCCGAATTTGCGAGTTTGGACTTCATGGCTGAAGCGAACAATACAAACGGCTAGTGGAATTGATGCTCCCCAAGAGAGATGGAAAGCACTTAATGAGATTGATGCTGTGAGAACAACCTTATTATACAACTTAAACCTTAAACCTTATTATACAGCTTTAAACTTTATTTGTTTTTTGTATAGGGAACATGTGAAGAGATGACATACGAGGAGATTGCAGAAGCATACCCAGAAGAGTTCGCGGCTCGTGATCAGAGCAAATTCAGCTATAGATATCCCCGTGGGGAATCTTACGAAGATTTGGTTGCTCGTCTGGAGCCCGTGATAATGGAATTGGAACGTCAAGAAAATGTTCTTGTCATAGGCCACCAAGCAGTTCTCCGTTGTCTCTTGGCCTACTTCTTGGACAAACCATCTGGTATGCCTATTTCTTGCGAAAGTGTTCCTTAAAGCTTATTTCAGCTTCCTCTTCCCTCGCCATAAATACCTAATCTATGATATTTTTCCCATTTTTCATAAAGATGAGCTACCATATCTCCAAGTGCCATTACACACAGTGATCAAACTAACTCCAATTGCATACGGTTGCCGAGTGGAGTATATTAAGATTCCAATTGAAGCTGTGGATACTCATCGTTCTAAACCACCTGTTCCTGGATACCTGGATGAAAAATTTCGATTTGGAGAATCTGGTGATAGGTCTAGAAACAACTCTGGTGATGAGAATACTTTAAAAGAAGTCAATGAAGAGTCCGAATCTATTAATGGTAACACTGAGTCTGCAACAAAAGAAAAGACAAATATTTCACAAGATAACTTCCTTGCCAATGCAGCAGCAGCTCTGAGTCTAGTTGCATCTAATAATACTGCTACTTGATAAACTTTCCTTGAATATGTCTGCCTATTACAAAAAAAACAATTTGGTTCGATGTTATGTAAGGTATTTCCACTGTTATTTTTATCAGAATCTCCATTACGGTTGGGAAGTTTTATGAGATCTAACGAGTTCATAACTAAAATTGAAATATTACCTATAATAGCCGTGCCAATTATGTATTTACTCAGAGAGGTCGACGTGCAAGGAAGTTGTGTATCTATTCGAAAGTAATTTACAAACTGACTGAAACTGGGTTGAACCACACGTTAGGAATAATTTATACTTTTTATCCTTCAAGCAATAATGAGCTTATTGGAAAAATTATATACATGTGCTGCATACCAGTCGTACTTAAAAAAGAATATAGATAGTGAAGTTGATTTGAGCAAATTCGGTATGAAAAAGCTTAACGTTAGAATAAAAGACGGAGCTTGTCCATGTGTACCTTTGTCTATGGCTCCGTATCTGTATGCTTATATATATTGACCACAAAACAAACTTCTTCAACTCTTCAAACGTTAACGGTAATTACTAGAGAACAGTCACGAGAGTAAATATTTTTTGGATTTAATCAGCACCGCAACGCATAAGGACGGCATTCGATCGAGACAAAATATTTGGGACTATTGTAAATGAAGGCTAAAACTTGTTAAAAAGATTTTAATATTGGTTAGTTATAAGTGCACTGCACTCGTTTCGCATTCCATGTCCAGTTCTATGTACTTTTTTTAGTTAGTATATTATATTATATTACACACTAGTATCGCATTTCAGATTTCCAACATTCTAGCTTGTAACAGATGAAGACAAAACATAACATGATTGAAACTCAAATTATCAATAACTTGTTAATTAGTAAGTCGCAATAATGAAAAAATATTCAGTTTGTCGGCCATATTCTACTTTTAATTTGCATTTATGAATTTAATTTGATTTTATGTGAACCCATTCTATTCTTTATAAAATCCTTGGGTGAATATATCGTGATATAGTGATATTAATATTGGGAGTTTCACAACTATATTATAATTGCTAAGTTTTAAACATGAATGTATGTATGTTTTAAAATTTTAAACAATATTCTGTAAGGTTCACTAGGTGTATCATGCCCTTATCATGTGACCAGTGGACCAATTTTTCCTACACATACACATCAGCCGGCTTTATAATCACCAAACTGAAGTTTTTAAGACTACGGTTTAAAGCTTATATTATTCATTAATATCGTATATCTTTAGTGCAATATGTCTAATTAGGGTTTTAGGGTATACAAATTTTATTTAGGTTTTATTGTATGCATGCGTGCTTCGAAAACTCGGAAATAAAGATATATATGCGTTTTATTTTAAAAACAAATTTTTCCTTTTTATTAACATTTCATATATGCATATGCTGGAATTTTTGTCAACTGTTTCCTCCACAGTCCACATAATCCAAAGATTCATGTATGAATCTATATTTTCCTGACATTCCATATGAGTGCTATATATTCTGCCCAACAAAATCCTTTTTGATAAATGGAGAGAGACGCACACGCATTTGATTTTTGTAATATGCGCATCCATCATCTATTTCGATTTTCGTGGAGGATGGATACAGAAATACGATCTTGCCTTGAAGTGTCGATTGTCGATGTATACATAGGGACGCACTATATGTGTTCTTGTGGTTGTGATGTGATGATAAGTACACATTTTCCTCCATCCTCCATCCACTCCACTTTGCTCAGTTCTTACTGGAGAAGGATGTTTGTAGGCTTTTCAGCTCACTACGAGCTAGCCTAGGAAGAAATTCATCTAGCAGCAGCGATATGGCAAAAGCAACTCAACTGACAGTCCAAGTCCGAAGTCCTCCTGTCTCCGCACGTGCTATTGCAGAAAACTCTGCTAGCAGTAGCACCTGTTTTGTTTGAGGCATGTTATATGCGCACTGCACAGTATGAACAAGCTCACTTCTGCATTGATTTATTTCGCACAGAAGGGATACATGTACAAATACAACTATATCCTTTGAGATTCTGTTATTTCAGGATATTCTGATCTGATTTCGGATAGTGCATATAAGTAAGGAAGTGTCATCCAGAGACCAGACCCGTACCTTTGATGACTCGAGACCCATACTAGGATATATACTTGTATCATTGGAAAGTTTAGGAACTGTGAAATCGAATGTAAAAGTTTAAAGTGGCACATATTTTATAGCAAGAAGCATTTTGACGAAAGTGGATTGCTTCGGCGCCTGTCAAAGTTTAATTAGTGAATTACCATCACTTTGTCACTTGTCACCAGTGACCATAATTGATAACAACTGACTGTTGACTGTGGTAAGGATGTTTTGAGTCCCGTTCTTGTCACGTTATTTATGATTACGATTATATTCTGAAGGTTGTTTAAATATATTTCAACTTTGAATTATTGACAGAGACTTACTTTGTACTGAACCCACCTGATGCTGTTGACTGCACTGAATATATGACTTCCGTTTTGAAGTAATCAAGCGTTACGGGGCTGAACGTTGGACCATTTTGAAAACTTTGCATGTGAGATATTTTGGTGCTGGTGTTTCGTTTATGTTGAAAAGATGTTTTATTATCAGGTGAGTATTGAAAAATATTGTTTTAACTCGTGAATTTAGTTAATTGTTGATTGATCTATAATGCGTTGTACTTTTCAATTAGACGGGTATGGTCAGGAGGATTCGAATACATCCTCAGTATTTAGGAGGGAAGAACTGTCCTAAGAGTATTGTCAAACAGAAGGCTATACAGGAAATTGAGAACAGCTTCACGATCGAGGATGGCTATTGCGTTGTACCTGTTTGCATTACAAACATTGGGGAAGGCTATTGCGTCCCTCTAATTGGATTTGTGGAATTTATTATTTCTTTTGAAGCCATATTGTTGTTTCCACATGTTGGAGAGATGATTCTCGCTGAAGTTGTTGCTGTTACTGATTCAAGCGTGCTTTTTAGGCATGCATGTATTTATGGAGTCGTGAGAACTTACGTAAGCCCGAATGACCAGGGATTTTTATGCATTACGTAATATTGTTGAGAAAATCTTTCAATGGATAAGTTTTATATTTGGTAGGCTTTGAATGAGCAAGATAATTTTGAATATCAAGAGAAGAATGTCGTTTCTGCCAAGGGAGAGGTGGAGAAAGTTGGCATGCTACAATCTTCAGGTGATGCAGAGAAAGTGATTGAGAAAGGAAGTGTTATTCGGCTTCGAATAACTCGGCGAACTTTGGGAGGCAACGGATTCGTAAGTTATTTACAGTGGAAAGTTTAGATTAAAATATGTAAAGTTGGTACTGAAGCTCTTTCAATTGCATTTTTAGTTTCTTGTTGGCTCTATGTTTGGTCCATTCCTTGGACCTGTGAAAAATCCTCCACCACTCTCTGATTTTACTTTATCACCATCCGTGGATGACAGCACTGCTCTCAGCACTTTGAAAATCGAGGATGGTATCATTCCGCATAGGGAACTTCAAAAGGTCTGGAAGAAATGTCCATACAATTCTGGTGCTCCTACTTCTCCACCACTTAAACCGATTCCTAATGATGATGATGAATATCATCCTATTGATATTGACCACACAGATTAATTTTTGTCAAGTCCCATGAACAATGAAAGTAAAATGGGATTATGGTAATTTGCGAGTTTGGTTGGAACAGAATGAAAATATATTATGCGTAATGGTAATTTACTAGAAAAACCACATAGCTATAGCTTATTTCATTTAAATCATTAGAGCATTCGTAATATTTATTTTTTACTATGATTTCAATATAATTACTAAAATTATATATCTACAACTCTCGTACGGTATTGTATGAGTAGCGTAACATAATATAATACATAGTTTCTAGTTCACTCCATTGTTTTATCACTCTCTCAAAGATACGTACATAAGATTAACTAACATAAAAGTTATGACTTAAGTTTATCTGCGCTTAAAAATGGACAAAATGTTTTTTTAACTGATTGTGCACTGCTCGTAGTAGTTCGTTTTGCTTTCAACTGCAGATATGTAATGTTCTAGCCTAAACTAGTCCTCTTGAACATAAAGGATGCCAAAGTTTACAAACGGTAGCTTTAAAAATGCTGCATACTTTGTTAACATTTTTCTCTCCATGTAACAATTAGTTAAACAATTCTCCATGATCATATCAACATCTCTCTGACTATTTGATATGAAATAGGTAAATAACAACAGTGTCAATTATAATTATTAGTTTATATTTATATATACATCTGTGGTAATTATACAAATTACAACAGTATTGCGACCTTTATATTGGACGCTTTTCTTTCATAAATGATTCTTGTATTTTTCCCGTGAAGTTTTCAATTTACATAACGTCGTATTCGTGTAAATAAATCATAGATTTATCCAAGTGTTAGAAGTGTTACGGTTTGTATAAAATCTAATGCAGGTGAGTGTTATATATAAACTAAAGACTAAAGATAGCTTATGCCCCGTACATTTTCAACTATATGAGTACTTTCGTACTCTAATGTTTCAAAAAACAAGAAACAGTTTGAGCTCTTCTTTTCTTAAGAACATAAAAACTGCTTGGAAAACAATTTCTTTTGAATTGGCGATATTTATCAAACGGTTTTCATTTTTACATATAACAAGAATGTATCTACAAGTTGGCAAACACACGAATGATGTAATGGTACAGATTGACGATGTACATCGGAGGAATTGTATTTCATTTCTTCTACTTAAAAATTATTGTGGAGTCCTCCAGCGATTATCGGTAGCCCATGTCACGGACTGATTTGCATTTGAGAACGTCATTTTCAAACACGGTCGTTGTCTCCTTCCCATTCTCGATCACCCTAAAAAAATTCGAATAAAACAATGAACTTTTAGTAAACCATGAGGGATCACCACACACAACTATTTTTTAGGCAACAAATAATATATAGTGTAGTGTATTTCATGTAAATTTGTTAGAGATTAAAGCGTGCTATGTATTTCATATATTATGTAGGAAATGTCTTTATGAATGGCTACTATGTAAAAAAAATATATAGTGTAGTGTATTTCATGTAAATTTGTTAGAGATTAAAGCGTGCTATGTATTTCATATATTATGTAGGAAATGTCTTTATGAATGGCTACTATGTGAAAAATTGTATACCACCCAAGAAAAATAAAGTCCGCGTGGAACCCTATATACCCGTGAAAATAAAAAAAATGCAATTGCTTTCCAAAATTTTTACACACATCATTAGTGCACACACATGTAAAACTATGAATGATCTTCCAAACGGTAACTACATATAGTTAGAAACAATTACTGGCACACTGCAAGTAAATCGGGTTGCTTGATTAGGCAAACATGTTTTTAATTTTTTAGTCTTGTCATAAAAAGCTATATGTTTAAAGGACCATACAATTGAAAAATTCTGATGACTCGACGTTGACTCTTGTGCACTCAAAAACAACGAACCTACAACAGCCATATAAAATTAACTGCATTAGCATCCTCTCCGCTGATGGTAGTCCTTTTACGACTTGGAAATCAAAAGGTTCTAAACGCCCTTAATATATTTTACAATTTAAAATTCTCCACTGTTCGTTAAAAAATCGTAAATCCTACACAAGCAGCATAAATCTACATACGCAGATGTTCTTTTAATCTATGAAGTGAGAAAAGAACCTAAAGACAAAGCAACAGTAAAGTAGATGTAGAAATGTGAAAAATGGATTTAGAAGGCTTACTTTTTCGTGACAATTTTCTTCCCATTTACGAAACGGGTTGAAGTGGAAGTCTTTTTGATATTCCCAGCATTAGCACCCGCCGCCCAGTTGTCGAAATCGTCTGTGAGTCCAAAACCATTTAAATCAAGACTCAAACCACTACCAAAACCAAAAGGAGAAAATATGGACTGAAGTGGGCCACCGTGATGACTATGACGATGATGAATGTTGTCCCTCGACGAATGGTGGTGACCAAAGTGGAGGTCGAACAAATCTGCGAATGGATCACCACGGAAAAATTCCCTGAACACTTCTTCCGGTGTGCGGAACTTGAAGGAGGAGGCGAAATCATACTCGAAATCTGAGCTTCGGCTTCGGTTATTTGCCCCATTGGGGAATCCATTATGTCCTGTTGTATCATAATTACGCCGGCGTTTGTCTGTTTTCAAACAAACAATGAGAAAAGTCATTTCAAAAGATTAGACTTATCATAATCATTATTTGTAGGTTAATTTATAACTGCTACGTTGCATACTATCTATTTTAGTGGACAGCTAGTTAATAAGTGAAGGTCTTCATAAAAAAGCAATTTCTAACGGGTTTGCCAAACATTCTTGCAAACAACAAACCATTTAAACTCGCACCGTTACCAGTTGAAGTTCAGTAATAAGGTCAGCATGTATAGTTCAATTAATGTAATAAAGTTCTGGTCAAGAAGGATTTTCATTTTTATTGCCAAATCACCAATTGTATTATTATTAGCTAGCAAATCTGTCCATTAATAAATTCACTCCACCCTTCATCCAAAGCAAATATCTTGTGCAGTTATGTACTTTTGTCATGCATTTTGCTTGTTATCTTTTTAGAACAACTAGAGACAATATTACTTGTGACAAACGAGTACGAAAACCGTCATGAATTAAGCACGTTATCATCAAATAGTCACTTTGTACTAGTTATATTTTTTTCGCAGGTATTGGTTTCATTCTCTGTTGTAATTTGTCAGTCGACCTCATGTGTCATTTTTGACAAAGGCAAGGAGAATTTTAGAAATGTTCTCGTAAATAATTCATTTCATCGCCCCCACACAACTTGCATGTCAAATATCCTTTAGAAAAATGTATCGATTGCCCTTTGCCTTTTGCCATCCTCTACTCAACTAACAACAAAATTAGATTTGTACACGCTACATAAAATGTAGTACATATTATATTGACTTCTAAAAAGTATCCACATCCGGCTTTAATATTCATACCTGTCAATCTCACTTACAAAAAAGTTGCAAAATCATATTCAAATATTAACTCTCAATCAATTCAAATTCATCTTGGGATCCCAAGTGGGGGGAAAATAAATTCATTTTAGAGCTACTCAAAAACAAGTTTCCTATTCCAAACTTTTAACTGGTCTTAGGTAAAAGTGCAAAATAAATTTTAAAACTTTAGGACTGCATTAAAAGACAAAAACAGTTTCAACATCTTTACGAGGATATTTGCACTTCAGCAGTGGAAAAGGATTGACCTCAGCAGGTTTCATCGCAGCCCACGTTTGACATTTAAAAATAAAAAATCCTTTGACATGTTTACTACTTTGCAAACAATCTACAAGTCTTTTTTCATCCTAGAAGATATCCGACATTCAGTTTGCAAACATGGGGGTTAAATAGGCATGGCATGCATCATTGACGTCTCTTAATTGTGTTGTGGTTGGTGGTACGCATGCATACATATTACGGCCTGATAAGGTGTACACAGTAATAAAAAGTGCATTAATATGGTCTCTCGAGTTGACCTCCTTTCACAAAGTGAACAATATGCATCAAAGTTGAAACGACACTTGAGTAAAAATCACTTGAGACTCCAAACAAGGGAAATCTACATTGAGATAAATCCATTTAAGCCAACATCCCATAAGTAACTACACATTCTTAACAGAATGCACTTGACTTGACAACACATGGTTCTACCAATACCTAATCACCATCACTGGCACCAGGAGTAGCTGATTAAACTGCTTTTTACACACTTTATGACTTGCTGTAATGATAAAAAGGAGCTGATAAGGAATCAAATATAATGAAATGATTCCAAAATACATTATGTATGCAGAGCAGCAGATATACTTTTTTTCTTAAAAAACTTGCTGCCTCCTCCGCCATCAAACTTAAGTGAATAGTTAAATATTTGTTATCAGCCGTAAATAAGTACGCACACGTAGTCTGGTGAAAAATGTCTCAAAGAGGTAAAAAAAAATTCTCGTTTTGTTTGCTTAATATTGTCAATGGTCAAGATAGGATAATGTAATAATAATATCTCAATCCGGAAAATCATTTTAACTTGCATGATTATTTATGTGAAACTGTGAATGCGTCATCGTCACCCGGAAACTCAGTGTCATCGAGTCATAACAGGATTTAAAAGATACTTACGACTAGTGTTACTTAATAACAATGCAACAATGAGGATTTAAAGAGCTCTCAAGAAATGAACAAATAAACATGACTATAAAGCTGTGTGAAAGCCTAACTTTTAAAGTTATTGTGCCATTATTAATATCATATCATTCATATTGACATAAAGCGTATGAGTCATTATAGCAATAGTTGATTTGTCACGATAATTGTACTACACAAGAAGATTAGTAATTTCCCAACCATACACTCTCCAATCACCTCACCCTCGCTATTATTACTCGATTTCTGTTAGTCATCAAATTTTGACCAAGTTCAGTCAATAACAAACAACGCAATCATCAACCATCCTACGATACATTTTCTATTACAAACATACAATTAGTGTTGTACAACCTACTTATGCATTTTCATGCATGGCTACCACTAAACTAAATAGGGTAAGAGGATCTTAATGAAGTGGACTTGATGACGATGAAGCATATTAGAAGCGAGTTAGAAAAGAACCAATTTTCAAGGCAGAAGCATCATTCAAAACGCAACCCACGCTTAACCATACGCAATCCAATATCTTGGGGATTCCTAAACTAAAAGTCAATCCCTGCACGCTGACATGCGAGCACAAGCGGATATACACAAAACAACCCCCTTTTCCATCGTAATCCCCATAATATTTCATTGTGGTTATCATTGAAAACACATAAATCAGCCAGAGATTACTAGCAACCAACGCAGTTACAAATTTGTAACAGCGAAACACCATTTTTCTTACACAATAATCTGAACAGGAAGCTCAGGGTTAGTTTGCAACTCGACGCAACATTTTCATAAAGACTTATTCATTTCAAAGGTTTGTGTATTACACACCATTAAACAAGAATCCTCCATTGCCATTCCCATTATGAAAAAAATAAACTGATTTTAATAGACTTGTGAATTACAATTTTCAAGTCAATGTCAAGTTTTTCTCGTTTTGTTTCAATGTCAAGCTCCCATGATAAAAGTGCTATAACTCTAGACGCCATAGTATTGGCAGTGGTTCATTTCAACTCAATGCACATATTGCACATATGATAATAAAAATACTACAATCCCTACCAAAGAGTTTAGCGCTGTTAATTTCATATCTCAAATATTGTTTTTGTCTGCTAAGAGGAAAGTGTATGTTTGTCTTTGTGTTATTGTACAAGCCTTAATGAATACCACTTTAAAAGGTTAACTACTTCAGATGATGATATTATTATGGTAATTTAAATATTTGACTTTCACAACTGTCATCTAATTGAAAGTGACAAGATTTTTTAAAAGGAAGGAAGTCTTGCGACTCGAAATATCTCAGCTAAACCAGCTACACGCTCTGTAGGAGACATCCATCTCATCATCACATCACACCACAATTTAACCTCCCATGCATTCATTTCCTCTCTCTAAGTATTTTTAACACTAGAAGCTCATTAATTAAATTTTTTCTACAAAAATTTAAGGAGTACTGCTCTAAAAGCATTATTTAAGGCTATCTCTTATCACTCACTTTCATCTCGGGTTAAAGGGACTGACATGCTGTGCAAAACACTAGATTTCCATTTTAATTAAAGCTCAAAATTAATTAAGGCGAAAGGGAAAGGAAGAAAACGAAAACGTTCTTTTTAAGTCAACGTTTTTCATCGTTAATAAAATTTTGCTACTGGCTGTGAGATGTTATTCAATTAAAAAAACAAAAAAAGGAAAAGTGAACCCTTCTCGTCAACGGGGTACGAAAGGGACTATTTTCCTCAAAGAAAATAAGTCATTTACCAAAGTATCGGCTGAATGGTGACTCATAGTAATTTCGGTGAGTGTAGGTTCTGGAGCTTCTACCCGAACGACGATCATACACTCTTCGTTTGGATTCTACAAAAACATTGTTTTCAATAGAATGCGACACGAACGATAAATTCGTGTTATGCACGAAACGAAAGAGGGTGGGGGAGCGGGCATAAAGAGAAAAACAAAAAATAAAAACAATTTGATTAGATCCACGATGCATACATGATTGAATTAGCTAGAAATACATTTCTACTCGAAACTAGAGAGTTGACAACTTTTAAACAAGTCGCATTTCTCATGAATGGTGACGTAAATGACGCCCACACACAAAACAAGAGTGAGCTAGCGAGCGGCATTCTCTTCTCTTTTTTCGCAGAATCTCTCTCTATTTTGTTTTTTTGTGCATCTTCTGAAAACAATTCTCTGCTAATTCTGGGATGCACTTTGTGATCACACCTTTTTCCCCGAAAGAAAGATTTTTCTAATTGGCTAGCGCTTGTCTACACTATAAATGTTTATAAGAAGAAGAAAAAAGTATGCTTCTTGCTTTTCTTGGAATAGAGACAAGATTCTTTTTTACGATTCTGTAAATTATATTTAGCAAGCTCATATACAAACGAATGTCTTCACTCTTGACAGATTTTTTTATAACTTTCCCATTTCGCATAATCTTGCAATTACACCTCTCAATTGCACGTCGGCATTTTCCTTTTGATAATATTGCCCTCACAGTAATTTACATTAATTCTCAAATCGTGAATAAAAACTGAAATTTTTTGATTGCCCAAAGGAAGCATTTAAAGCTGTTTTGTAGCTGCATGCTTTAAGTCAAAATAATAATTCATACATGCATTTTTTTGCAAGATTTGCCACCACGACCTACTACAAGAGGAAGTTATTTTGTGTGCTCAGGTGCTTTTCTAAAAATTATATTTATAAAATCCCTTTTGCCACGGTGTAAATCACGCAGACGAGTGTCATTTCCCTTTTATCTTATAAAAATTATTTTCCCTTGTAAATACATTCCCGTAACGGTGGTCATATTTCATGTGAATTGTGTGAGACCAACAACACAAATTCTCACTCTTTATCATATCATATCAACCTAGAAGCAGAGTGAATTGTGATCCCCGTACTGCATTTTTATTAGCCACAATTTCCTCTACTTTTAACATTTTTTAACAGAGGATTTCCTACTTTGATAGCTAGCGTAGCTAATTAATTACTGTTGTCTACGCGGATTACCCTGTAAAATTCCATTTGAAAATCTTCACACGCATGCATTAAACGTTTTTCTCATATATTTTTAAAAATCCTTGACAAGATAAAAATTTATAAAATGTGATCATGAAGTGTGCACACCCTGTTTCCTTCCTCTTTTTTACACCTTTAGTCCTTCTTACATATTTTAAATTTCTATATGCGCATATTATTACTTCAACATAGAGACGCACGTTTGCAACATCTACTTACCATCTGAAAGGACTTCGTAGGCTTCTGAGAGTTCCTTGAATTTCTTTGTAGCTTCCTCCTGATTGCTAGGATTCTTGTCAGGGTGCCATTTCAATGCGAGACGACGGTACCTATTTGGATCAAGAAAAGGAAACAAAAATCCGTTTAGATTTGAACATTCATCCTTCATAATTCAAATATAATGTGTAAACATTGCGCATCTGGCATTTTGGCATTCTCCTCAGCTTTCAAACAACTAGTATTACTAGTGTTCTTTAGGAAATAGTGTAATTATCCTCATTCAAATCATGATTATCTTCAAAATTTTCTACATACCTACATGCTCACTGAAGAATAAAAAAGTGAAGATTGACTATAGCCTGGCTAAACCGGCACAATAGCCGTAAACATTTATAGTGTCACTAGGCATTATCGCATCATGATGAGCTACTTTTTTCATTCGAAGAGAGAGAGACAAAACAAGTTAAGTCTTAAGTTAGGTTCAATAAAATACTTAGCAAATCCGTCTCAGCAGAGATGTGCATGTTCATGTGTGCACATAGCGTAGAAAGCTAAAAAATCTGACATGTCAAGGCAAGATCGTGACGATCCTAGCCCAATTCATTCAATTATCTTTCAATTTATCTCAATATTACCCATACCGTAGCCAAATCTACTGGTTGATGATGATGACTGACAACTGCAGTCACTTTTTCCGCTGCATTTACCTACTTATAATGTACACACATTCCCCATTATAATTTTTCACGATAGCCCGTAAAGTCCCTACTTCAGGAGTACATCAATTTCATTCAATTATCGCCACAATCTTCAATGTCGAAAGTTTTCTTATTTTCAATTTCAATATGGAACGAGTTACAAAGTCAAAGTCTGATTAGAATCAAGGCCACCCTGTGTTCATTTGCCCGAAAGGAATACTCATTAACAGATTTCTCCCAGATTTCGCTTTTCCTTTACTCACCCCATGTGGTCTATTCCGCTTACAAATTGTTTAAAATGTCGCAGCGTGAATGCTGCCTTATTCTTGTAACGTTTTTTGTCTTGTCATCAAACCACATCCTGATTGCGTGTGTACAAAAACACACAATTTACATGTTTTCACTGTCGTGTTTTGTTTTACGGTTCATTTTGCCAGGGAAAATTAGGTTAGGGTCGATGAGATGATGGGGAATAATTAGCGAGCAGTTGAAGTTGATGGAGCATACGACACTACATATTTTATGGCTTCATTTGCATCTCCATTATCAATTTTCAATGTCAGTCCCTAGCTTAAAAAGTATAGCCCTGACCTATCTTTCCTCAATCCTCATGAGCTCGACCATGAGACCACGTGTATCATGGACAAACAAATGTGGTTTGTGACAGAGTGACAATGAAATTGTCTGCGAATATTGCAAATCAGTGAAAAAATGGGGTTCATAAATAGCTCAACACATTTTGATTTGAGGAGGATGTTCAATGCAACGAGAAAACACTGGTTGCTCCATTCCATACAAGCCGGATGGAATGAATGTCGTATAGGAATACAAAAACACTAATCTCTGTCGCTGTAAATTATACACCCGGGCTCTACAACTTCAGTGAGCAAGGGCATGGTCCAATAATTCCATCGTGTGCCAAGAAACGATACATAAAAATCTCTTGGAGTTGTTCACTTGACTTGCTTTTAACTCCATGTCAGCCTTCATTTAGCAGATTCTCATCTTTCGTAAACTACATCTGACTTTGGTATTATCACACTAGATCACATGTCTTATAAAATTATACTATAAACCTTCCCCAATAAAAAAGAAATGGTTTAACCTTGTCAACTGTCAAGTTGACGAGCATTAATTTCTGTGTCAAATCTCTAAACATGTAAATAATAACGTGTATCCCATATGATGTCGCCTCATTTCCTCCTCTTATCATTTTCCACGGTGAGATTAAGTGACATCATGACACGACATGAAAAAGAGCTCTTCTTTAAGATCAGGGAAAAAATCTGGTACGAAGAATACCGTTAATGGGTTATGATTTATTGACAAATCTGACAAGACATGCATGATACTTATAGCACACATGCTCATGCAAGATAATATGCTCATCTTCTGATAAAGCGTGATTTTTTTTAGTACAAAGGCCTTCACCAGTTTTACTACGCATTTTGCTCAAAATTAAAAAAAAGTCTGCGATAATATTTGCATACATAGGCAACTGTCGACCTATAACAAATCAACAGGATATCGCAATCACCTTTTCCATAATCATATTTTACGACCCTAAACTTACAAGAAATCGCAAGCAGTACACAGGAAGAGATAAACTACGTATGTTTTTTTTCCTTTCCACAAATGCAAACATAGGTTTTTCCAAAGTTTACGATTTTTTCTTCCTGATATTGGGATAAAAATTACGGCAACAGATTTTTCCCAATTTTCGACATTTTTGGTGATTTATCCTTGAGACGAGGAGAGCACTTTATTTTTCCACAACTTTCAAAATTCCGCCTGTGTGCAACCATTCATTTATGAGCTTCTGGCTGTGCGGATATTATGATGATGAAGGAAGGTCATTGGTTTTTATTCACCTCATGCAGCACATCCTTCCCACCTCCATCAATCTTACACGTGGAGAGATGTGAAACATTTTTCCAATGATTGTGATTACCTCCTCGCTAAGGAAATTAATCCGTATCCGCCTACACATTCAAATATCAAATCATTTTTAGCACCATCCCCCATGACACATCACGTAAGAAAAACATAAGACAGCAGCACGTCTTCTCATGAATGAAAATAATCATGAAGAAAAGGTCATCCAAACAAAATCTCCTTCTTCAGGCTAAAACTTATAAAGACTCAAAAGAACTGACTTATTTTGGAGACAAAAACAACCAATAACATTTTTTCTTAGGATCCGCCCGCCTGGGCTGCTCTACGTAGGGAAGTTTTTATGAAAGGAACGAATCAATTTCCATCTGTGATATAATTGTGAATAAAAAAATCTCAATCTAAATCCAAGGATAAGGCCGTCTGTATGGGACGAGCCAACACCACTGCCAGTCATCAAAGCACTTCTTGCATAAGATATCCTGTATGCATTTGTCCATTACATGACCGAATCAGACTAGCCATTCTTTAACGTTAAAAATACTTTTTAAAGGAGCGTTTGAAATGAATTTTTAGAAGGATTCTCAAATCCATTCGTGAGTCCTCCGTTGTCATCCAACTTTCAGCACTTCAAAGAGTAATAAATACACAGTAAAAACTAAATACGGAAAAGATAATGAGATTCCGTTTGGAGAAACTTTTTATGATATGACATAAGTGCCAGCTGCACATATCTACAAAAATATTTTACTACTCTTTCGTTCATCGTTCATCGCACTTTTTTGTGAGTTATACACATGGTTGAATGGTAAAGTGGTAGGGAGAGAAGTGGCGATTGCAATTTCAACAAACTTCCATAAATAAAGTTCAATTCCGTATAATAAACTGCATCACACTTGAATATTATATATTTTATCAACACGCAATATAACTGCTACCAGATTAATTGAAAGTTTTTTCACTTGGATTAAGCGTACGTGCCAAGTCACAATGTCACTACTGACACTTTCTTTCAATTGAGAATTATTAAACAAATCACATTTATTGCCACTTTACCATTGTTAAATTGCTCTGTCCAAATGGGAAATTTGAATGTACTGGAGCTATTTGGATGTAAATGAGAGGACAAAAGTTGAGCCTGTAGAGATTTGCAAGCATAACGAGTTTTTTCTCTCTTACAACTTGGACCGCAACAAGAGACAAATAAATGGCTGTAGAACAAGTCAAATCCTAAATATGGACAAGGAATCAGGATCTTTTGTCAACTTGAAAAACAGCGTATGGCCAAAAATCGGCAAATGACAAAAATATTCATCCAAATAAGATCCCTATTTGAAATGGCTTAAGCAAATATCAACAGGGATAAATGTTTCTTCAGAGGTAATTGACTTTTTAAACTTAAAAGTCAGCAGGTCACAGAGAGTGAGAGAAGAAAAAACATGGTGGACCGCTTTTTTTCTCTTATAAATCGCACTGGCACTGTGTGGCACATGCCTTTTCAAATACGCTTTTAACCTTCGCAATTCTATCAGCATTAAAAGAGAACACACATATTTTTTCTCGCCTTTTCTCACTCTCTCAGCTGCACGCACCATTTTAAAAGGATTTCAAGTGCTAAAACGCTGCGTCGGATCGGACACACAAAAACAAGCTGTTTAAAACATTCTCGCTTTTGAGAGCAGCGTCATTTGCGCAGAGGTTTGAAGGAGAACACCGCAATGAACATGAGAAAAGCAGTCATAAAAGAAATGTTTGCAATTTACACGACACGCTAATGCTTCTCTATTTACAATGTTTAAAAAAATGTAATCATATGTGGGTCTTAATGCATTTTCCAACCGACCATTCAACCAAATCGAAACCAAACTGAGATATATATATGTTGGGTCAAGTCTTAAGAAAAGAAATCACTAGGAAGTCATAAATTTCCCTTCGTTATTGGACAATAAACAATTTTATGATTTCTAAAAAGATATCCAGCACGAAAACATCTTGAGTGGAGATGATGATGTCGATGATGAGCAAGACCAAAACGAAAACTGCAACCCTTCCAAATGTAAATATAACGACAATGATGGATTGCTGGTTGTTGTGAGACGAAATGAAAAAACCTAAGATTCGAAGACATACATGCAGCCGCGTTATTTGGAAAATGACGCCACGGGCGTTCACGCAAATATCGACAACCACACAATTCTATTATCCCTGTGACCTCACCTGTTTTACATCCATCTACACAGCTCCACACAGTTCTTCAAACAAATACAAAAGGTAATCGTCAATGTAAGTTTTAAGTGAGCTAGAACTTGTACATGTAGAAAGAAAGAAGCCAATTCTCAATGTAATATTTTATATTTTTGCTTGTTATCCTTTTCTACAAACAGAGAGGACAGAAGATGATGAAATAACGAAAGTGCTAAAGCTTTCTTCGTACTCATCGCCATTCTCCAAAAAAACATAACTTTTTACGACTTACAGAGATATAGAACGTTAACCAACGCCAACGTGTCTACTAGGCAGAGACCTTCTTGAGGAATTATGGTTATAGTATAATCCAAACTCGTGAACTGATTTTTACGATGCTAAAGTTAATTATAGCTCGTTTCATTTCACTATTTGATGCTACAGTGGAGCAAAAGTGCATACAAGAAATGCACTTTTTTCTTCCCAGGAGGCTTCACACCAAAATTTAAATGCGAAGGAGGATGATCATAGGTAATCCCTAGAGAAAACATTATTTAACGAAACTTTTTTCTTATAAATAAGCTACATAATGATCCCTTTCTTGGTGGAAAATTGAAAGAAAATAGAACATAAAATTTTTTGCCCTTGTGCCATGACTGAAATGAAAAAGGCTAAATGCGAAGGAGAGGCTATCATTTGAAAAGGAGATAGGGTTAGGGATAAAACAATTTTTTTTGCATTATCACATCAAGAAAAACACCTTAGCGAATGTGTTTATAATGGAAGAAGAGCAGGTTAAGTAAACAGGCACGAAGACTTTTTTAGGTTTTCCCAATGAGCCCATATCTCTATGAACAAATGTTAGACAAATACACTGTTTTACATTACAAAATTCTACTTTCATTTAATATGCTTGCTCATCAGCCCGATGATGATGAGCATTCCTTATAGTATTTTTTTACTGTCATTAGATAGAACCGTAGAGAAAAAACAAATTTGCAAAAAGGTGATATGCTAGCAGCTCAAGAGATTACTCATTTTCTTTGCGATTACCATCATCAACAGTCCCATTTTCTACAAATGGATGCATACCTTGGCAAAAAGACTCAGAGTATATTTTATACAGAGAACGAAACCAAGAATGAACAGAATGCAATATACCGTAGCCGAAGTAAGTGAATGCGTGCGTGTGTGTGTGTCCAAAGTGTAAAAATGCATCCACCCAAAATTCACCATAAAACTCAGGCAAGCGATGAAAATTACCATAATACTTATTACGATAGCAGTAAACTCTCAGCTGAGATGTGTTTTTGAAGAGAGTGAGCTCAATCTCCTCTCGTCAATGCATACATAATGTTTTCAACTTATACAACCATACAGTATGACTGTGTGACTGCCACCATATTTCGAAACCATTAATCACCATCCTTCCATTTCATCTACATCATTTGCCCATAGTTTTTTTAATAACAGGGATACCACTAGAGAGAGACATGTATCTACAAAAACACTTTGTATGTGTGTGTGTTCCCTATTCAATGAATTGTTCCTAGTCATCTTCATCAGCATAATAATGTGCAGATGAAAATTGTCACTATTCTCTCTAGCTTGCAAAACACTAGCGTACGAGAGTCTACCTCATGCCTTATTTTTCGAGTTGACTCATATTCCTATAATTCCTCCTGGCAAAAAAATCCTCATGGGCAAGACTTTCAAATTGCGAAACGTGTCTCTTTAAATAGACGGATGTGATTAAGTAACGGCACTAGCTTGCCGTTCCCTCTATTTTTGACACAGGATATAAAAAATCCATTAACCCAAACTCCTCTCATCTGTCTCACCCTCTCTTTGTTCCGTCATACAAACTGATATTTCAATAGAATTGTGAAGTTTACGATAAATACTACATGCAAAACAAGCAACGTGACCGGTCTTGTGGTTATAGCATTAAAATCTAAAATCTCATATCCCGGTAAAATGTCTAGCTTAACTATGCCCAGATAAGCTTACACCCGATATCTTTCAAGGAAGAGGAACAAAAGCTGAGGATGATGATGAGATGACTTATTGCAAGGATGCTGATGACGGTAGCTGAGTTGAGTTAATGTATCACACCACATGATGATTAATGTCTACACATACTTAACTCGTTTGTATTTTCTTGTAGGATATATTCAAAGCAAAGATAAGAATTAGCTTGCAACGTCAATATGGTTAATGGTTGCTTGGCTTGGTTTCCTAAATTCGCAAAATTATATCTGACGGCAATTTACAGGAATCGACTTTTTTTGCCAACTGACAGGAGAAGCTATGAACCTACTTAGCGAGAGAATTTGCATACTTTTAGCGAGTAAATGAGGTCTTGTCTACGGTGATTTGAGAATGCTGTCGGTGGTACAAGATATGCGATAAATGAACAAAGAAAAGAAGAAGAGTCAATCGAACACACACAAAAAGGAGGATAAGGGAAGCGACACAAAGAAGGCAGGCTTATAAGGCTTATGTCTTATAGCCGTATAGACTTTTAAAAAAATATGCTTTTTCAATATATGTACATCATCTAGGTATTCATGCTTGAGAATGAACAGATGAAGAAAAAATTGGACAAGCGTGCAAAAAACTGTGTGCTGTATATGTGAAATAATAAAGGGATGTACCAATTCCGTCGCCTTTTCTGTCCAGACAGTGAATAGGAAAGTGTGATTATTTCTCTCAGAGTTAACTCATAATCATGAATCCCAACTGCCAACATAACAAAACACCTGGCTGACTTGACTAGTTTTCATGCTCACTAACTTACTTACAGTTTTAGGGGAAAATTATGCACGCTTTGTGGCTTTTTTACACTTAAAAAAATTATATGCATACTATAGCTCACCATATTTTTGCGCTCCGTCACTCAAGTCATGCCATGCAAGCATGGCTATGCTTCTTTGACAAATTGCAAATATGCAAACATGATCTCCCCTGAAGAAATGGAGAGCCGGAGAGAAAACTATAAAAATATGTTTTTCATCCAAAGGATTTTTAAAATGTACCTGGTATTGCGATTGCGTCTTTGACGCACCAGGTGTTTCGTACTATCATGGTTTTCCTTAAACAAACATTTGTGGCATATAATCCTCTCTCTCTCACCCTGAGATTTTTGATGATTATTACCCTTCTCAGTCAGGCACCAAGATGGACGGCTGCACAGGAAAATTACTGACAACGGAGCCTAAAACCGTTTCAGGCAAATCACGGAGGAGTTTCAAATTGTTCATTTTCCTCTACACAGCTCACTCCAAATTTCCGACGATAACAAAGATTACATCTGTGATTGTGCCATTTTAATAGCTAATTATTGACCATTTGGCAATCGACCTTAATCTTTTTATCGACAACTGCGTGGACAGCGAAAGGTTGACATGTGCGCAATCAAAATAGCAGAGTAAACCCATTATCCTCTCATCTAATGTTTTTCCCTTTGAGCGGACGGACATGTATGATGCTTGAAAATTGCACAACAATAATCAACATCAAACCACACACACGCATTCATGTAAATGGACAAGGTAGCACCACCCAACAAAAACTGATATTTATGCATTTAGCTTTGGCCACCTGGAACGATGTTCATGTTCACAGGGTGTAATCCACATGATGACAATCTAGAAAATAGTAATTACACTATTACACATCTAATGAACAAAGTTCCTCCCCTGTTTCAACTCATCCGTGTTTGTCGCTATAAAATTACACCGTGAGGCGAAAAGCAATCAAGCTAATTTTTCTTGGAACCATGATGGCAATAATGATAATCAACAATCAACAAGGAAACAGTGACACCGTCAATTTTTTCACCCCCGCAATCATAATCATCACATATAGGGATACAAAATATACCGTTCCTCTAGGAAGGAAGAGGCTTAGAATATATAGTACAAAAACATAAACAAAACAAAAAGGTGATGAGACGACGCTATAGTGTTTTCGTGTATCCCTGTGGTCATCTTATCACCAGAGATTTTTTAGTATTCATCTCACCACTTTGTTTCCTACACGTGTAGCGCTATCCGTATTAGCATGGCGATTGGGGGAGGAGGGCGTCAACCCTCTTGTCTTCTCTACAAAATACATTTTCAAGATCAATTTCACACCCTTCCATTCTCTCACGACACAGCTAGAAAATTCAACAGCGGACCGCTCCTTTAAGGCCCACACGCAATCCCATTTCATTTCCAAGAACAAACAATCCGCTCTATCCAAATGAGCATTTTTGTCTCGAGCAAACCGTCATTGTCATTGTGTTGCGGTTTCAAGAAAAGACACTATTGTCAAGTGTGAACACAAAATGCATAAGTACCGTTGTAATTACAAGCTTGTCACTTGAGCACACATACACCACCACCCTTTCGCCAGCATTCAATCACAGCCTAAATACCTATTCATTGACATTGACAAACTTCCTCCGATCAACGTTCCTAATCCAAAGAAAATGCGTCAAGTGAAGAAAGCCAACTTTATTGGGGGGCATGGAGGAAAGATTTGCATTTGAATTGATAACTAATGGAACCCCAGATGATGATGAATATGTACCGTTTTGTTTTCGTGAGCTCCCATGTGGAGCAACATGAGGCTCGTTTTGCATTCTCTGGCAGTGGTTCCGTTTCAGTTTCTAAAAATCCGCTTGGTGATTGCGCTTGCGTTCTCTCCCCTCTGGTGACAAAGTGAAAATGGGTGAGAGAATCGAATTCAAGTTTAAGAATAGATTCTATTTTCACCTTCTTCCCTCAAACATTGTATACATGTGACGAGGAAAGGAGCGTCATGAGAAGGTAGCGGATGGATTGACGCTAAGCTAGAATGACGAGAAATTTTGACTATGTTCCACACTATCTTTGAGTAGCCCCAGAATCTAACCTCTCTATAGAGTGACAGTAAACGACTATATCTTTTTTGGTCGTCGAACCAAGCGCCAAAAAACAAGCATCTTTTCATCCTGCTGTGTGATATTCTCAAGAGACAAGGAAAAAAATTGCTGTCGCAATCCCAACCAGCACATTTTTTACAAATATACAAAGTTGATACTTTTCTCCTTTAAAAAATAAAAATACACAGGAAGGGAGAGTGCACTACACCTTTAGACCAAGACTTGAAACAAGTAATGGAAAAATGCCATTCTTTCAAACCTACGCAAAGAATAAGTTCGCCAAGAAATCCTCTGTTCAAATAGTAACACTATCCTTCCCCCATAAAAAGGCTGTCCTTTAGAAGTTTTAGAAGACTAGCGATGTTTATACAAAGGATTTATAACAAACGCAGAAAGAGTGATGCAAGCCATATTCTGCAATTTGTGGATGCGTAGAGCTTTGCAATTTGATTTGAGAAGGAAATAGTTTAGGGTATTTTGCAAGACGGCAGAGAATTGAGATTGATTGAAGAAAGTATCAAGTTTAAAAATCCCTCCATTGAATATTCCCAAATTTCCAGACAAAAAAGTCACTTGACTTTATCCACTGCAATTTCACACATGATTAAACTTTAGATATGCGTCCTATTCTGAAGTATTGTATCCTTGGGGGAAATGATAAACAACTTCGAGTCCACAATTTTAGCTCTATCCCACTTTCCTTGAGGACTGCCTTTTTCAAATTTAAGTTTCATTCTGCTTCAATAGCCTCAAACCCTTTGTCATGAATTTAATTCGGTCAAAACTCTTATTTCACATGCATGCCTTTCTCTCCACACTCTACCTACGGAATGCGTTGTCAACCGATCTCTCTATATATGAAATGTATTGATAAATAGTCTAGTTGCGTTGTATTTGGGGTTCCTGCTTTCATACCTGCATTCACACCTTGGACAAACCTCCCTTCCTCACCAAATGTTTTTAAAAATTGCAGTTGCATAGGATTTGGACAGATACATTTACAACACAACATCAATAGCAAAGACTGAGCTTCAAATAACTGTCACTGCCAATTTAACTATAAAAAGGTATTTAGTGTGTGCAGCCCAATAATGTAAATAATAATTACCAAAATACAGCTTACAGCTACTGCGTTGCCATTTGTTGTTTGCACACACTCACCCAAGCCGAGATAATCGACCCAAGAGGGTACGTATTTTACATAGTTACCATAATAATATGAGCATATATCTGGAAACATTTCTGTGCGTATTAGTTACTAGGAAATGCTCATGGATGAATTCCTTTTAAAACAATGATGTGTAGATGATTTCTTCCCTAACAACCTTACTAGATCTGGATGTGCAGAGAGAAAAATATTTTTGAATTTTCACACCAGACTCATGAGCCGTATGTATTTACATGGGTGCGAGTGCATGGTGTATTTACATATGTTTTTTCCTTTGTTTGTAGTGATCTATGTTGATCAAGGACCATAAACGATGTCGCATTCCGGATGAATGGGATATGCGGTATATACATTTGCGCACGTTAAAAAATTAAATGTGAATGAAACGGTAATTGTCATGCAAATCAGTAGCAATCTCTTTTAGCTTATTCTACTTCCAACAAAGGGGATTTGACCTTGTAAAACATTTTATGAACTTGCTCAGTTCTCGGAGACGCTTTCAACCGTTCGTACAGAATATTTTTTTGTTCCTCTCGAAGCCAACTATTTTCAATTTTTTCAATATGACGACTACCGGACCTCCAACGGGGTACATTTGTAAGTTGAACATTTAAAATAAATCTGGTAAGACTAAGTTGAGCTCGCAAATAAAACTTTTTTAAATCTCACTTCAAACATTAACCTAACAATCTAATACAACAACATATCATAAAA
>JAHZNA010000266.1:0-15001 GCA_027743935.1 Sinodicranocentrus sp. ZH6
TGGAGATTTTCTTCTTGCTGGCTTCCATCTCCTGGAGAGTTCGCAGAGCGTCCTCGTACTTGTAATTGAGCTCACTCAGGGTGGCTGCCCATTGCTTGTTCTCAAATCTTCGAGTTGCGACTGGAGATCTGCAGTTTGCGCATTGACTTTTTGCAGTTTCGCGCTAAGATCACCGCTCTTGCCAGACTCGTTTTCAAGCTCTTTCTCAACTTCGTCCTTCTCCGTCTTAAGCTTGGCAACCTTTTCTTCAAGCTCTTTTTTCGCTTGCTTTGTTTTTTCCACATTTTCTTCCAATTTTGCTGTTTTCTCTTCCAGTTTCTGCATAGTAAATTGAACTTACTAATTAGAGCACGTAAAACATTAACAGCAGACATGTCTAAACTAAATTGAAATACCTTGAGCTCTTTGGCTTCTTTGTCTCCAGCGCAGAGAGGAACAACCTTTTGCATAAGATTGAACCATGGCCACTTCTTGTTTTGCATGTACTGGCGGAGCGTTCTCTGGATAACCTGTAAAGCCACACGTTGATCCTTCAGCTTCTTGTAGTTCTTCTTGGTCAAATATTGACGAATGTTGGACTGCATCCAGGTAAGAATCTTGGCAATCTTCTCATCTCGAATCTCTTCAAGTTGACCGAGGACACCAGCTCGGAAGAATACCTATATCGTAAAAACGATAATATTTTAAGGAACACGTAATAACATTCAAAAAGTTTTTAGTAGAGGGTATGGATAAAAAAGCGTTACTTGTAAGGAAAATCAATTAGTGAGCATATTTGTACTATTCGCAGGTTTGACAAGTAGGAATCGTAGTAAAAACTGAATTAAGCAAGTTAATTAATTTCGCGAGATATTAAATTCTTCAGATCGAAAACGCAAATTTTATAATTTTTGAAATGTCCAAAGACATTTTAAGTTACTGCATTATCACAATTACATGCCTTGGTGTGTCCAACTCTCCACTTATCAGCTTCCAAACCGATGTGTTCAAAACAAGCAATGGCCATCTTTTTGTTCTCTTTTTCATTCTGTTTCATAGGCTCCGCAGCTAAAATAATGTACCTTTGCAAAGAATAGTGGAAACATTTCATCAGATTTCCGCTTCAGTAGATTCTTAAGTAGAAGGTTTGCTTTAAAACGTGTACGTATGGTTATTTCCCTCGACATGAAATCTGTGACTGTCTTACTGAACAATGTCTCAATATTCTTCTGAATTCATGGACCTTGATGATATCGACTGATTGATTCTGTGTAGCCCGTTTAACGATATGAATCTGAAAACTGCATGAATTGAAAGTTGCGATGTGTCGTTGTACTATTTTATCCAGCCTTTAAGGTTCAAACAATGGAAAGAAGGGTTGCTTCGTGCATATCAAACTTGATAGGGTCAAAGTTAATTTCTACAAGGGTACGCTGGAGAAGAAATACCAGGGCTAATGCAGGAAAGTAGCCAAATGCAGCAACCGGGTATATCATACATTGAAAAATCGTAGGGTCGTGCATGATTTGTGTGATAGATAATGCAAACAGGGTGTGTTTAAAAAATTCTAGCAGGTATATAAAAAAGGGAATTCGCATTCTTGGTAAAACACTTCATGTCCAAAAGGTTCCATTTGTAGCAAAGGGATACTCATATTTTCACTACAGCTTTGGATAGTTTAAGGCGGATATATTTTGTAATTCTTACCGATGCTTAAAGTCATCATACACCATTCTGTTAGGGAATCCTTTCCTACAAATACGAATACCTTCCAGTACACCGTTACAGGTAAGCTGGTGCATTACCAAATGAGAATCAATGAGACCTAGTGGAAGAAAATTAAATTTGACTCAGACTATGTTGAAGTTGAAATACGAACTCACTCTGGTTTACTAGTCAGACAAGCTCACCTGGCGTCTTTACTTCATTGGGAATAATACAACGAATGAATGATGGATACGTAGCTCGAAGTGTTGTCATCAAATTGTTCAGTTGCTCCTGAAAAGTTTTAATGAAATGCATGAAAATGCGTTGTAAAAACATTTCAAAGTTTATAAGCCCGTAGTGTCATTCTGCTAGGGTAAAACACATGCAAATATTTCATATTAAACATAGTCTAAAAAATGTCTGATGTACTACCATACAATATACTGCTAACTCGTAACTAATATTGTGGAGTCATAATTTCCATTTTTTTAAGACAAAATCAAATCAAAGCACGACATACAAACGGACAGTTTACACTTACAGTGTAAGTACTTGAGACAGAGGACTATAAGACAAAACAGTATAGTGATATCATGCGACGATGCGACAACAATCCGTATTGAAGAATTGCATTTGCCCTTTTACCACTGGTTTTAATTAATTCACATTGAAATCTAAACTCTAGTGATTACGAGAGCAAACGACAAAGAGACCAAAATAAATTTTTATTAACCCTGTATGAAGACGATACTGATGTGAAACCACCACCCTTCTTTCTGCCACCACCTAAGTACATATACGTACATCATAACATGACTGTATTGGTGACCAAAGTATTGAAATTGTAAGGGATCATGCCAAAAAGCGGCTGTACCACGATAATCGATAAAAAATAGAGACAGTTCAGGGTATGAGTATTTTCAGTACCTTTTCCTTTGTCATCACCACCAGCAGCAGCACCACCAGATTGACCAGGATGATCAGCGTAAAGCAAAACAACCAACTCATTGGTGCCCTTCTTATACGCGTCTACAACAGTATCATTCAGAGGATCCTTGTTCTTTTCCAACCACCCACAGATATTGTATTGAACCTTTGAGGATCCAGACGCATGTGTTCATGTTAAAAATACATCCAGTCGGATTTTTTTATTAAAAACATAGAACGATATAGTGTTAAATTCATACCGTTCCAGCATAATGACCAACGGCAAAATGAGCTTCCTTCTGCCCAGCTTTGCTTGGCTTGGGTTTCATAAAGCAAGGGGATTTACCCAACAAGTTAGTTTTTAACATATCAATGAACGATTGATCTGTAGCTTTAGGGAAAAGTGTCTGCTCCTCAAGAATGGCAAAGACACCCATGTTCTACAAAAACGACATTTTTTTTACATTTCTTTTCTGATTATTCTAAATTTAACAATCAATTAGGATACAACTTTACCATTTCCATCAAAGAGATACAAGCCTGCAAGTCCATACCGAAATCTTCAAAGATCCAGTCAAGACCTTCAGTTTTGTATTCTTCCTGCTCGAGGACAAACATGTGATGGTTGAAGAACTGCTGAAGCTTTTCATTAGTAAAGTTGATGCAAAGCTGATCGAAGCCGTTTTCCTATGCACATTAGAAAATGCCAGTTAGCACATTCCCATCCCATACTTAAGAAGGTGCTCATTCAAGAATATGCTTTCATAAAACTTACTTCGAAAATTTCGAAGCCGGCAATATCCAGCACACCGGCAAATGAAGATCGCTTTTGATTTGTGTCAAGGGTGTCGTTACACCTCCTAATCAAATGCTTAAATAATCTGTCGTAGATGGATTTGGTCATAGCACCAAGTGTGTAACCGCACTAAAATAAAAATTCAAAGGGAAATTCAAGTCTAGGTCATTCATTCATTACTGATACTATATCCATATGCGCATCTCGTGTTTACGAGATTTAAGAAAAACACTAACCTGAACAGCATTCATAGCCTTAGTCACGAATTCAGTTCCGACCTTGATCCTGGGTTTACAAATGTTCTTATATAGTTGGTCACCGTCACATCCAAGAAGCTTGCCAACGCACATACCAGCCTATTTACATAAAAAATCCAGCGTTTGAATTTAAGCTACATCGAAAAAACAAACATGTCTTCAAAATCCTTTGAATTTATACTTACTTCTGTTCCATCTGATTCAGCTTGCTCCTCACGACCCTTTTGCTTGAATTTCATGGCACCCATGTGCATGCACGACGCAGTGATCTTATAAATGTTGTCACGCTCTTCTGGTGAGAAGTTAAGAGTCTCGAAAGCTTCCTGTATGCAACATTGTTACTGATGAAAGTTAAACATCAACAGTTTTAAAATTTATATGTAAACTTGATTTCTACCAACATGTGTCATTTTCATTTCCTCAAAGTCATCAATGGATGGTACAGTAATTTTACCCTGAGACACAAATGGATATTGGTAGATATCATCACCCACGCATATCATTTCTAAAATGTAAGAAAAACAACATTTTTAATATAACTCCAACATAAATTAACTATCACTATCCAATCGTATCGTGCATAGCGTACCCTTCAATCCAGAAATCGCACCAGTCATGAGCTGGTAGAAGATATGGTAACAACGCTCAAGAGGCATCTGAGAAATACATCTAGCCTTCTCCAGCAAATCTGAATTTCAAAGAAAAGACACGTAAATTTTAAAATTCGTTGGGAATACCTTTAATTTTATAGTTGCTGATAATCTTACAGCTCTCAATATCACAACCAGCCAACTTTCCAGTAGGTCCGAAGTGAATACGAATGAATTTACCCTACAAAGTATAATTTTTAAGAATATTATAGTTTTTAAAAACTATCATGCAGCATTTAATTTAGCTCATCATGGCATTATGATACAAACTTACGAAACGAGATGAGTTATCATTACGAGTTGTCTTTGCATTACCAAAAGACTCGAGTACAGGGTTAGTTTGTACAATCTGGTCCTCAAGAGAAACCTGAAATTCATGAAAGACATTATAATATGTAACGTACAAAAGGATAGTACTTTAGTTGACATAAGATCTGCCGAAACATTTTTTTTAGAATTTGTAGATCATTTCAGTTTACCTTCTTTTCAGATTTTTGTGAGGCACCGACTTGTGCGAAATAGGCAATGACTTTCTTTGTGTTCTCTGTCTTTCCTGCACCAGACTCTCCGCTATAATTAGAAGATATGTAATTCTTAATGCAAATCGATTTATGAAGTCTAGAGAAGCAAAACTTTATTACAATGGGATTAATAACTTACGTAATCAAAATGGACTGATTTTCCTTGGCTGAAAATGAGAGTAACGAAAATTATAATCAGTATGTATACTTTATAGAAAAAATCATTTAATATTCATGTATAGTATAACATGTACCAAAACATTTGAAATATCTTTAGACGCATCACTCTATAGATAAAGATCATGCAGGGAATATGTTTGAGTGGGAGTCAGGAGAGTGTCTACCTTCTTGCATACATTATGCATAAGTATTGGTTTTAAAATATACTGAAACGTTATTTGGCAACGAGTCAAAATATTGCTGAAAAGCTATTTCTGAAGTTGTTCCGGCAGTCAATCATCTACAAAAGCAGGGTAGTCTTTTAGCAAGTGAATACACTTGTATCCTCAAAAAGTTCTTGTAAAGTCCACATTCCATATAGAAAATGCATAGACACCGAAAGGAAGTGTGTAATATTATGAGTTGTGTTATTTTTGGATACGGACAAGCAAAAAAAACGATGACTATGGCTAGCAAACTTGACGATAAACGTACAAAATGTGCTTTTATGCTCTTCTTGCTGTAAAAAGTGATTTGCAAGGGAATACTTCTGTGACTTCAACAAAGCGAATAACTCATAAAAAGAAGCTTTCTTTTTCCAATGCCTAAAAATGGACATGCATGGTGGAATCCGGTAGAACATATGTATGTACTTCATGCAAATCATAGGTATTAATTGCATTTTGAATTGTTTCTTTTCATATATTTACTGACCGTTAACCATGTTCTGGTATGCACCCTCAGCAATGGCGAAAATATGCGGTGGTACTTCATTACGTCGCTTGTTCATGTAAATTTTCATTGCACGAACTGTGTAAATCGGATAACGCTTGTATGGATTGATAGCGACGCAGAACAAGCCTGAATATGTCTGGAAAAGCAAAATTAAATGAGTAAAATTTCTAAATTTATTCACACAGCAGTTTTCAATTCTTCGGCTTCTGGTAAGAGAGATACTTACATAAATCAATTTGTTGTAGTATCTCTGCCTCAAATTATGGAGTACAGAACCTTCGTTCAAGAAAGTCAAGTTAGACATGTCCTCCGTCATTTCATACTTTGGAGGATTGAGTTGTTGGACCAAATCCTTCTTGAAAGTTTTTTCCTAATAGGGTGTCAAACGCATACGGATGGTTAATAACCGTCATATTTTAATCAGTATTTTTGTACATGACGATCATTTTACTACCTCATTCCTGGCAAAAACAACAACCAAATCGCCCTTAGTCCCACGGATTTCTCCGCGTACAAAATTTTCCTCGTCATCAGGTACCCAGCAAGCTGTCTTTGCGTCGTAGGCCTGGCTCTGAACCTTCATTCGCATCTCCATTGACACGAAAAGGTATTCCGTTGGATCGGGCTCCTCGCCCGCTTTGAATTTTTGCTCAATAACCATATTTTCGGCTGTTACAACTCAAAATCTAACTAAAAAAGATATAGGGATTTACAGTAAAAAATATGAACTTAGAGCTTAAAAAATGGAAGCCACGAAGATGTTTGCCGATTTTCACTTATCACGATGAACAACCCTTGAACAGTCCTGAAAACCAATCAATTAACAATACCAGTTAAATACAATGTAAAATTTGAAGAAATTAATGAATCCGAAAGCATTTAGTTACGGAAGTTGGAGCTTACGTTCGAAAGCTGTTCTGCCGACCCAACCAAGCTTTCGACTAGATTTAGATCAGCATTGGAACCCAGGAAGAGGCAGTCTGAGAGGTATGGCGTGAAACAGTTTTTACATATCAGGAACGAGGATACTGCAAATTACTGCAGGAAACTTAAACGGTATTCTAAAACTTGTGGACATGTGCCAAGTTTCTAAAATCCGGTTAAAATAGCCCACTGATCCTGAGCCTTTCAAACCCATCATATCCGCATCCATAATCATTCGAGAAAATATGTATCTAAATTATGTTAGACACACCATTTTAATAAACGCAGCAGAGTCATATAGTTCTCGTACTCCTTGCGCTAATTCAACTCAATGCGGTTTTCATGATGGTGTTGATGCAAGCAGAGGGAAAAAGTACGCTTTGGGGAAAGAGCAGCACAGGCACGAAGAAAACGCATCGTAGAGAAGCGTTTTGGAACATATATTACACTAAACAGGGTGTTAAAAGTGTTAATGTTGAACTCAAATAGTCATGGTGTAGAAGCATGTAAAGCTCATATACTTCGCAACTATACTATATATGAGCCATTCTTCCAATACATCCAACTTGTGTCACACAGCTTAGTACTCTAGCAATTCTCGAAAACTCATAATCCACGTTTGAGTGGGGAAAAGGGGGAAATGAGTAAGATACGAGGTTCTGAGTTCTGACTTACCTTCAAAAAATAAGTCAACAGTCTGCATTCCAAATTCCAAAAACAGAACTTGCACAAAAAAATGGAACGATCGGCAATGATGAATTGTCTTGCTCAAATTATACGCTATTATGCTCCACGGCCGTTGTTCGAAATTGGCTTTCCTACTATTCGTTCACATACCCTTTACAATGTTCCAGTACAGTATCACAATTTCAATTCTTTGGGGTTGCTGTATTTTGTAGAATAGATGGTTCACTGCAAACATTCTGGTGACGTGCTGTGCTGAAAATATTTATGAAAAGTCAATGCAATAAGCACACTTGAATACATTATCGAAAACATTTGTCTTCTAATTCAAGAAAATAACCCAAATTTTATACATTTCTACTCATTCATCCTAAATTAGCACACACTCCTTTAATATATATTTGACGATAGGCATTTAGCAGGATGGGAATACGGGATGAGATAAGAGTGTGAGGATGGAGGCACCCTCATTAACCTACAAACCATACAATACCTCAAAACTATAGTTCACAAACTAGCTGAAAATATCTAAAATATTTTATTTTTACTGATGAAAAGCTCACAAAGCTGAAACCATTCGGCCACGCTTTTTGCCTTAGTACCTTTGTAATTCCAAACAATGACTATGAAAGTAATAGTAATGGAAGGATAATACAATCACATATATATTTTTCCTCACAATATCTTGCAGGGAAAAGGAAATAGTCTCGTCTTTGTTGGGATACAATTTCTTAAGGAATTATTATTATCATGGTTCAAAATTAAAATATCATGAATAATAGTGTCTGAAAAACCTTCAAATTTTAAATATGAATATCGGGACAAGGATGCTATTATTATTAAATACTGCTACGATAACAGTTGTATCCTATCCTATACCAAAAAGGATTGAACTTTCGAAGAGAAGAGTAGAGAAATAGATATTTATCCAGATCCAGATACGGTATCAGATTTTCTACTTTTTCCTTTGAACAAAGACGAACGCGATGGTACACAAAGTTGATCACCTACTTTCCCCTGAGCTAGGAACGCGGGAACTAAATTTTCCTTCCTTCAAATGCATTATTCCCTTAGTGCATATTTACATTTTTCCATCGTAGTGAAAAATATTTACAAGTTTAGAAATACTTCATGAAACGTGAAGTAAAGATAATTAAATTCTTCGACAAGATTGGAAAGTGACGAACTTGTTTCTGTTCTGTAAATGTTAATAAGAAATATGCTAATGTGAGCTTGAATTACCGCGTGAAAATAAATAGTCAACAGGACGAGTACGTAGTGAGAGTTTTTTTTATGAAAATTGTTTACAAACAACTGGCAATTGATGGATGGCTGATGAATAATCAAGTAGATTTGTCTTATTGGTGCTGTGTTTTGAAAAGTATCTTTGATGTTTTAATTTGAAATATTAAAGGGTATAGTCCGCGTACTATTGTTGATTGTAGCTGTAATAATTGTATGTATTTTATGGACGATACTCATATGGCTCATACTTGTGGGAATTGTAGATAAGTGGAACAGCTATTGTTGAATAAAATCTTTAAACAATCATGGCAGAAGGGTCTGAAAGAATGGATACAGAGAACGCGAACGGTCGGGCCGGAAGTGCGTCACCTGAATTCTTTGGGCGGAGTGATGAAGAAGTTGAAGAGACTGTGACAATGACACCTCGGGAATTGCTGACACGGCTTCAAACGGTGTGCATCCATTCTTGTTTCTAATTATAGCAATGAATTCGTGTTGCTTTGAATTTGAAGTAGATTAATTGTCCTTGTTTGTCTGTAGGCGTGGATGAATGAAAGACTGTCACCTGATCTACTACCTCCCCAAACAGAAGAAGTTGAATGCATGCTGGAACTTTTGAGGAATATGGAACTTAACATGGCAAAATTGGAGAAACGAGATGTACGATTAGGAGTTCATAAAATGGAGGTAAATGTCAATTCTAATTTGTAATTTTTCAAGCACAAAAAATCAGCAGGTTTAACTCTAAATATCTGTGTTATGTTAGCTTGATAGAATACGATTTCTTATCTCAAGTTACCTGAGACTAAGACTTTCTAAGATTCAAGAATTTTGTTGGAATTTACAAGATTCAGAGAACAAGCGGAATCCACAAAGTCCGTCGCTCCTGTCCCCGGAAGAACAAAAGTTTTTGAAAGAGTAAGTTTCATATTTAATATGGCTTGTTATATTACGTGAAACCTGAATTCGAAATAATTGAATGAAAATTAACGTAGGTATATAGAGCTGGTAGAATCGCATTTAAAATGTATGGGTACACAGCATATGCCAAGAACCATGCAAACATTACAGGCAGCCCAAATGTCAACGGGTGCAAACTTAGATTCTTTTGTTTTTATGCGCGTCAGCCAGGAATCTAATATCGTCGTAGACGACGCTGATGGAAGGTAACATGTCGACTTTAAGTTACATCATAAACTTGACATCAATTTTTTAAAAGTATGTGTTGTTTCTTGTAGGGAGGAGGAAGTTAGCCTGGAAGCAGGATCTCAGCACATCATCCGATATCGCCCTGTTGCTAAACTGGTACCTACTGGAGCAGTCGACCTGGTGTAGCATTCCTGATATTTTAAATAACATATAATTAGCCTTAGTTAAGTTTTCTAGTTAAGATATTACTGTGAAAAGCTTTACTCTTTCCAATCGCTAATTAATTATAAATCATTTAATAGAATCTACAGGGCCGTCTTTTTGAAATAAACAGAAAGTTAAATACGGAATAAATATGTATTTTACTTTAAAATTATGTAAACCTTCCTAGTGTATAGATGTCTTTTGGAATATTTGTGATAATATACCAGTTCACTTACACCGCTGTATTAATACATATAATATTCATCCAGAACTGTAGAGATCGAAGTTCGAGGATGCATCCTATATTCTGCTGTGCGTCATTGGTTTTTACTATAACATTAAGGTAAGTATTATTATGCACTGCATTACGTGCCGTACATTACTTGCTTCCTTAAATATAAATGGCTCTAATCATAGCATCATTAACACTGCATTTTTAAACAAATATTTATTCATTCATTGCATAAGAAGTTTATTCCTGGAAAAAGCAAGTATCAATGATGTAAGTTCCAACTAAACACAGTCTTCTGGTATGATTCATTTCGCGAGATTCTGAGTATTAAGGACAGAAAGAAGGTCATTGCTTCTGACGTAGACTATCCAGGAGATGTGAATTTTGCTTAAAATTCGGCATTACCGTGCACTTTCGCAACAGTGTTATTAGCTTACTCATAGTGACAACTACATAGCTTTTTGTCGCACTTTTTATCTTGCCTTATTCCACATCCACATCTTTTTCCAGCTAGCAAGAAAAATCATAAAAATGGCGAAATATTTTGCATTTTTGTGCTGTCTACTGATTGTTTCTCCTATTTACGTGGAAGCTGGTTGGGATTTCTTCGGTCTGTTTAAAAAGGACCCGACTACAACCGTTGCCCCTCCAATTACTTCAACAAGTGGCCCTGCTACAACTCCAGCTAGTAAGCACTATTTTTGCAAAAAAACTGAACGGTATTTGAAGTGTCGAAACTGTTTTTATTAAGTTTTGTAGAAGAAACATAATTTAATTATTTTTAGCTACAACAACGACAGAGTCCAATGGAGCATGTTGGTGGACTCAATGTGGTGAGTTGAATGTTAATTGCGTTTTTATTAGCTTCGATTCACGTTATTTTTATCTCATATCATATTTTTTAAAATAATCTACAGGTACAAGATGCACTGCTACTGCAACAGTTCATGATTTTAGTCCTGTGAACTGCAACTCTGGTCAATTCAAATTCCGCTGCTGTGCAAAGTAAAACTACTGCGTAGTTATTTATGAAATAGTATTTTGTGTAATGCATTTTCTACGGTACATACTAATTAAAGTTAATCGGATACATAACGTATTCGTACTTCTTATCTAGAGTACTATATGTGAAACATTAATTTTTTATCATATGCCGTTGACTTTATATTATAGCCGATGAAGATTAAAGCTTTTAATTAAGAACTCCGTCTCGTGGTTATAAGACTAATAAGATTACGAAATCTTGTTTCAAAATGAAAACCAAGCAAGCAAGGGTGCATAGATGTACTAGTCATAATAATATAATCTGCGGCAGCTCACATAGTTGACGATTTGAATAAGTATTCTACTATGTTAATTTTGTATCACACAAAATACCTTTTTCCTGCAATGCTGCTTAAATTCATGCAAGTCAGATCTATACATAAATACATAATTAGTATACTGGAAAACATCTGCCACCAAGTAAAACGTGAATGTTAAATATTAAGATAAGTTATTTGATTACTGGGACGCAAAATCTATTCCAAACTATTCCAGGCATGTTTATATGCACTACTATATGTGCCGATTGTGTTTGCAAGAAAGAATTGTACCTAATTGTACATTCATGAATGACTAACAAATTTTGCAGGTTTACCTGGTTGAGAAAAAGAGTGCACTAAATTCATATGTAAATCAACATACGCAAATTACAAAGGTTTAAATCTCATTCTATTGGTGTGCCAGGAGTTTAAAAATTGTTTACATGTCCATCGCAATTATGAACGTGAACAACAAAAAATAAACCTGAAATGCTTCTACTTATTAGTTTATCCGTCTGATATCATTTAATAGATTCCTAAATACACTTTCCATTTTAAAAAAATGATCTGAATGACTTTTTGCAAGATTATGTGTTGCTGCCTTTTCACTTGTATTTCATCTCACTAACCATAGTTGATTGTAGAAGGGAGTCATCATGGATTGTATTTAATAAACTACATTCAAAAAGTTTGTACCAAACTTTGATACAATTCACTACGCAAGGATAGTATTCAAATGTCAAAATTAATTCATAATATACTCATTACGCATTGTCCAAAAGAAACTTTTCCATTAATATAGGCTAGTTATAGTCTTTCTTGAGTTTTCCTTCCTCTTCACAAATATAAACAAATAATGTAATATTCCTGTTTCATAATAATGAATCTGCAATCAATCAAGCAGTATTCAAGAGAAGAAAAAAATGATACGACGAAAATCAAATTTACTATAATATTCCTCTTATTACATTCAATTTGTAGATAAGCATTTCTTTTCAGTCCGCATGAAGGGAACACCTGTCATCTACCCTGTCTGCTCTGATGATGAGTGAGAATGTTGCATTCACATTTCTCTCAGGTGTATGTGTTTCTTCAAATACTCTCTATAAAGAAGTGTAAATAAACATATTCAAATGCGACAAAGGGATCCATGATCACATCTTTCCATTCTCTGCATCACATAATCACATAATGTATTCACACCTCCTAGAGTGGTCGCTTCAAGAGAATCTGAAAGATCTTGAGTGGTAAAATGAGATAAAAATCGCGAAATCACACCCTGTTTGAGTTACCCTGATGAAGGGTTAAGTTATGAGGGATGTCATAATATCTCACTCTACTCGGCATTCACAGAGAAAGTTTAAAACGTTGCATTGCATATATTTGAATTACTGAATGCCACACACAATGAGATATGTGGAAAAAACAGTCATACCGGTTTATCTAGTCAAATCTAGTAAATAACCCTCATATCGTTTATTATTGATGTATTATTTTGATCTATTAAATACATTGAATTTCAGTTTTTACGTACACAAGCAAACATCTCTTCTCCAGCAACATCATATGCTCAATTTTTCCCCAATTTCGAATGTTTAGTAAAGTTTGTTTGAGAAATGTACATGGAAGTTATAATAACACCAATTTGATGGAGAATCGGATTTGGTTGATTTACATTAGGAGTAAGTAAAGCTTACATTACGCTTGTTTACTTGGTAAGACATTTTGTGCTGATGGAATGGCATAATAGCGCATTAGCATAACCATGAAAGTAAAAAACGTAGAAAAGAAGTGAGCTGAGAACAGAAAATGAATCTCACATGAGGGGACCTCCTGGCGTGGCCACCCTTCAGTCATCCCGAGAAAAGTACGAAAAAATGGTCGGCGACTCTTTGAGGTCACTCAAAAGCTGACTGTGATATAGCGCTTTTTGGTGGTTGGTAGGTCAACTTAGGTCAACTCCCGCGCTCCAGGTGCCTCTTTTGAATGCCAATGTCCGGATCTCACCTCGAATTTCCAATAGATATCCCAATGTGTATGCAACGTAATGGTTATCTTGTGTGTTCTCCCCTTTTCCAAAATACCGAGTACAGAGTAGGGGTTGTAAGCTCAATGAAATGTTTTGTAATATACTACTGTCGCTTTACATTTTTGCCTTACTAGAAATAGACCAAAAATATGGAATAAGGCATGGTTAAACTATATCTTGTGAATGGATTGAATAGTATTTATCACACACTAACTGTAAGTTTTCTGTAAAATTCTTCCTTTAATTAAATTCAAATTGTACATTCATTTAATTTTGGTTAAATATACAGAAAAACCAGCCAAATTCTTGGTAGACCTATAACATGGGAACTCTTTTTGGTCGAATTGTTGTCATTGTTGAATTTTAAGATCGTGTCACATTACCCCATTTGCGTCCTTTTACTTACACATAAACCGCATTTCTTTTTCAAGATTTTCATACGGATTCAAATTTCTCATTGTAATCGTATTCGAGAGTTTACGCAAGCATTTTTGCATTTTAATAGAAAAAATTGCTGATTTAGATCCTTTGAAAACCACAACAGGAAATGATGTCAGCATGCAGGGTTAAAAGAATATTTATGCTGATAACATCAGAAACGGTCTCAGTTCCTGTAATTGTCGCTGCTATGCAAAATTTAAAGTATTTCATTTGCAGTATCACACTGGGAAATGAATTTTCAAGACAGAAGACCATTTGTAAACCCTAGACTCGTTTTATCACTTGCTGTATCAGCAGAGTCATATATAGATTTCAGCATTATTTGCCATCATTCTTTTGAGTTCCCACTCTCAGGTTGATTTTGTTGTAGGTAAGGTTGGCAAAAATTTTCCGCTCTTCCTTTGCCTTGAGTGGAAACAGAAATGTTTATTATCACCTGTGCTCTCGGCTGGAGATCTCTTCTATGACTTCTCGGTCTGGTCATCAAATTGGATTTTTTGTACACCTGCACACACACCACAGTACAAAAATACATCTAATAAGAAGGTTAACCCAACCCAAAAACGATGCATTCACGATAAAAAATGAAACAGCAATAGTGCTGTAATAATATTTCGTTAATTCTTTACGGGATAAGAATAAAAACGACTATTTGAATCCTCTTGTTGAAATCACGAATGCACAGAATACCTGCGCAGTCAACTGAACTTTTTGCTTTTGTTCCTCTGAGCCCCTCACCATCACATTCTGTACATCTTGCAAGATCAGTTTTAAAATTATTTACTGTCGTTATATTGCAAAAAATATTTTTATGACAGCTACAGGAAAACGCTTTTTTCGATTCTATTATCGTTATTGGTATCCACATTTATCCCCCACTGGGCTGTAATGAAGTGAAGTAGTTTAACCGTAGCTTCATGAATTCGCTATTTACGACGTTGTGCCTATTTCATTTAGTCACGTCATAATAACACCCTGTACTGTGTTCTTCCATTCTTATAAGGATCTCCCATGAATATTGCGGTACGTTAAAAATGGATAAACATACGATGGAATGT
>JAHZNA010000267.1:0-40134 GCA_027743935.1 Sinodicranocentrus sp. ZH6
ATATCTTTTAGGTCCCCCTTTGTCCGGATAGGTCCAAAAGCTCTGCACGCATACAATTTATAAAATGAATACTTTTCAAACTATATAGTATCGCCCGAAACGTGGGAAATCCATCCCCAAATGACCCCCACTACACAGTAACCCGCCACATGGACTTTTTCGCAGGTCACTCCTGGGCCAGTGGTATTGCCAACGGAGCAGGTCCCCGTGATCAGGAAAGTTCTGGTGAGGCAATCAACGGCTACTACGGCTTACTCCTGTTCGCCACCGTGATCAACAACCAAGCCCTCATCGACTGGTCTAGACTACTTGTGGCAATGGAAATCGCAGGTGCTCAAGAGTACTGGCATTTGTACCCACAAACTAACGACCCAGAGAGCCCGTACCCAGAACAAGCTTTCAGGGAGTTAACTACTGTTGGTAACGTTATGGACACTCAAGCTGGCGCATGGTTGTTCTGGGGAGGTCAGAGAATTCAAATTGCTGCCATTCAGGTTTTACCTTTGACTCCTATCGGGCAATATACTTACGATAAGGCTTGGATGGAAGTTGTGCTCCCTTATTGTAAGGCTGAGTTGGACGATGCCACTCTCGGGGATGCGTTCAAGTCAGGTAAAGTGAAAGCTTGTAATTTTTTGCATGTAATTCGTGAAAATTAATAATTAAAAGCAATTTTTTCTTATCATCATCAGTTATCTACGCCGCCTACGCCAAAGTAAGTCCAACAGAAGCATACCAATACTCAAAGGACCTTTTCGACTGGGGCACTGGAAACTCCGCATCAAACCAACTGTACTTCGTCTCTACTCAGCCATCCACTGGTGATATTTGCTCTGCTTCCTCCAAAACCCCAGAGGGCCTGTACAACATTCAAGACGTTGTAACTGGACAATACGTAACTGTTGGATCGAACGGCCAATTGGCTGCTACAACAGGGGCTGACGTTCTCGGAGAGAAATTCATCCTTGGGTTCACCCCAGGTGGTGGCACCATCAAGGCATCTAGCAATGGAAAATTCGTTACTGCCAGCCCAGATGGAAACTCAGCAATAACTGCAGTAAGAGAAACTGCCCAGTCATACGAAACATTCAGATGGACAGCCGAAGGTGACGTTTACACTTTAACCGCCATGGTCAACAAGGCTTTCGTCACTACAGTAGCTGGAACCGGTGCAATGTTCAACAACGCTAATGCCACTAACGGAGTTCAAGCATCGAGATACCGCGTAATTGAAACTCAAGGCGCCACCCCCATCCAAATCCCCGCAGCTGGAGTCCTGAAAAACAAGCAAAACAACATGCATGTTGTAGCAACAAACGCAGATACAGTGCTGAAAGCGACCGCTAACGGAGTCGGGGACGGGACTACTTGGTCTTTCGACCGTGTCGCGAGCAGCCCAGATAACGCTCCTCAATACACAATCAAAAGTCAATTGACCAACATGTACGTTACTGCTAATCCAGATGGAACCACTTCTCTCTCTGCCACTTCTCCAACTGCTCAGGCCTGGGAAAGCTTCAGGATTGTGCCTTATCAAGGATCTCACATTTTGATCCATATTGTCTCTGGACATGCCGTGTCCCTCCAGGCTGACAACACTTTGATTGACAACAGCGATAACATTAATAACAATGCATTGTGGGATATCGTGTAATTAATTATTTATGCTGTCATAAATTCGAGACTGAGTTGAAATAAATTTATTGAATAAATTCGATTTCCTTCTAACATACAAACACACATACTCAATACTGATATAATATATATATACATGCACGCATACGCAACTAGACAGTTTAAGCTAAATTTCACGACAGCACTCCAAGAGCACCCTCACTGATTAATATCGCGACACTTGCGTTGCTCGCGTACTCGTAATCTGAGTAGTTGAAGAGAACCTCTCCGTAGCTGATTTGGACTAGAAAGTATACTATGACGCAGCTGATGTTGAGAAAAAGACCGACACTCATCATGTCCATTATCTTTAGATTTCCTGCAGCGAAAACTAAAGCGTTGGGTGGGGTTGCAACTGGGAGCTGTGTATAAATGACCATGAGTGTAATTAAACTTTGTTATGCAAGGGGCTAAATAAAAATGTGTATTTTTTTCCTATATAAATACCATGAAAGCAAACGAGCAGGAAATGGTTGCTGGCACTGTGAGATACAATGGGTGGATATTCAGGGTCCTTGACTGGAAGTTTAAACATGGGATTTAAATGTTTTTTTCAATATATAAAGTATACATATCGCTCAAATAAGTAACCTACCAATTGAATAAGTATGGGAAGAATGACATTGGCAGTTGCAACATTACTGCAAACTTCTGTGATTGCGGCTGTTAGGGCCATAACGATCAATAATATTAGAGCTCGGTTAAGGTGTTCCAGAGAGGTTAATTTTTCACCAATCCATAATGATAAACCGGAGACATCCGCTCCATGGGAGATTGCGAAACCACCGCCTTTGTAATTAACAAGCAGAAATCGAAATTATTAATTATTCAAGTTATGCAAATAGTTCCGGTATTCCAGTTTGAGCTCATTACCCAAAAGTAGCACGACGCCCCAAGACAAGTTATTCTGAACAAATTTCCAATCCAGTAGAGCCTCATACGCTTGTCCCTTTTTAGGCGCTGCGAGAAATAGCTCAATTTACAAATCACTGGCTGTAATAAGCAGTTTATACTAATTAATTAGTAACAAAAACACTTACTTCCCGTGATGAACGTCATGTCTTTAGGAATGAGAAACATCAAAGTGATCCCAAGAATTGCAGCAGTGGCATCCCCGATATCAGCATCGTCAAGCAGGTTATTCCACCCTTTCATAAACTTTGGATCCCTGAATATCCACATAAAAACAACAAACACGAAGACAACAAAAACCCCAGCCTCATGGAAGTTCATTGGCCCAAGCTTTTTGTATTCAGTTTGAAGCATTTTATCAGCATTCTCAATTTTCTTCCTCTGCTCCGCTTCCTCTTCAGTTTCGTCCAGTTTGGGCTTGCCAAAGCGGCGAGAAATCAAAGGCAAATTTCTCCAGCTTGGAATTCCGTGAAATCTAAACAGTAAATACATGAACGCCATAGCCACGTTGAGAATAGTCGCTAGAACGTTGAGGGCCATCCAATTCGCAAAAGTCATGTCTAAATATTTCCCGTTTTGGCCGACGTCTACCTTCTTGATGGCGTCTTGGAATACGAGGTTTGGCCCTGTTCCTGTGATTGTCGCTGTTCCTCCAATGTTGCAAGCGTATGCTACACCCAACATGTACATTTTCCTTATTCCACTCCACTTCTCTTTTTCTTTCAAGAGCTTCTCTGTTGAGCTGTTTTAATCAAGTAAACGTTTCTACAAAATCCTCACAAGAATTAAATTTATAACAGATTCGGCTCTTACTCTGCTCTGCCCACTGAAAATTTCCGATCAGAATCTGCTACTGTGATATCTACGCTTGTTTCCGAAGGGGCATGTGAAATGCTGAATCTCTTGATTTCGGGGGCATTGGGCTCAACATCATTATCAACTTCGTCTTTTGTATCGGCACCTTGCGACTATAAGTTTAGAAATTTACACATATTTATCTACAGAATGTTATGAAGAAATGTGTGTGGGCAAAATAATTAACAACTTACGCCTTGTAGCTGGTCGAGTACGGCTATTAAAATAGGCAACATCATAGCTGTGCATGCAGTATCTAGACATTTCATGGGAAAATCCTGTTTAAAAAATATTTCTCATAGCTCGGCGAACGGCATAATAAAAAAACGTTTAAACTCACTACTCATCCACATGGAAAGAAACATTGCCGTGAACATAACTCCGAATAGGAGTCTAAAAATCATAAATTACAATTTTTCAAAAAAAAAATCCCCACACAATTTTATGCATAAAAATCTCAACTAATAACCAATTACCTAATTGGAGAGCTCCCAACAACGGTCATAACCCTGAGCGCAATCCTCCTGTGCAAGTTACAATACTCCACAGCCAAAGCCAAGACTAAACCTCCGAAGAACATGACATTAGTTTCTTTAAAGTAAGTGGGAGCAACTTCACTAGTGTCCATCACACCGAGGAAGGGAAATAAAACGAGAGGAAGAAGTGAGGTGACCGCTAAAGGCATCACTTCGAACATCCAGTAAAGAGCTACAATCAGGATCGTGTATGCAGCTCGGAATTTCTGGTAATTAAAAGTGTTTATTTCTATAATAAAAAGTTATTTCCACGCATCGCCAACCAACGCTACCCTTTTTGATGAATGTAAACTTACCGTGGATTTTTTAGATTCCCCGTCTATAACGATAATATCGTTATCCTCGATAAGTACTAATGGGAGTAACGCGAATGGCAGGAGGAGACCCAGAATTAACCTCCAGTTCAGTCCCAACCGCCATTTTAGGCGGCCTAGGGCTCCTTTCGGCTTGTCGAAATCGTCTTGCATTTTTTTTGGCTAAATCTCTTATATAATATTCTATTCTCACGACTAGAATTCTTCACACTATTGTGTAAACACTGTTAGCAATTAACCAACTGTCTAGCTCACTTATTCTTAACATGCGACAATCACTGGATGCATGCATGTGCCGAAGTGTTGATGTAAATCACATTTTTCCTAATCCCATATGAATTAACTACACAGGTGGGTTCAAGTTAGCGTGAAGCTATACGCTCGCCTGGAACTCTGGAGGAATTTATTATGTAATGATGGTTGTGTACGCGGAAGAATAAACAAAGACTTTATAAACGTTATGCTTGACTGGGTTGCAAGAAATTGCAATTATTTTTGGTATGTTTTTGCATAACACCTGCGTAGATTTTTCCCATGGGCTCGTTAGCAGATTATCAGTCTCAAAAAATTATATGGCTTTACTTATTTACTTCACGATTTTATAAATGCACAAAAGCGAACCTCTGTTTAAAAATAAATGATGTGAACAATGTAAAGTTTCCAACTCGTTTTTCTCAAAAGGGTTTTGTTCAAATAATTTCGTTTTCTCTCCAGATCTCACATGGATCTTGACCCTCAGACAGCTAATCCCTGACTGCCACTCGAGAACGGGATTCCGCTCAATTTTATCTAAAATCTTTTGAGCAAACAAGAACGTGTGGAAGAATTTGCGCTGATTAATAAACAGTTTTATCTATATATGTATATAGTCTTTAGTCTTAAATTTAGTCTTTCTGCTTGCACACATCTGTACTTGTAAGACGATTAATTTTTGGAGAGCTATGCACAATCTGAGCTAACTGCTTTCAGCTAGATTAACTCTTAAGGACCGATTGTTCTAAAGAGTTGAAGGTTTAGCGACTTGTTTGAGCTTGTGTCGCTTTTTGGTACCTCTGTCTCCACATGAAACTCATTTGCATTCTCTCTCCAGTTGAGTCTGTTGAGAGGGTCTGATAAGATCATCAAGAGCGACACAGTATAAAAGTAATTATTGTTGCATATATGATTATTTTCCAGTTTGTGTACATGATATGTGATCTGGATTTTTTTATAATGTACTGCTTACACTCTCGTTTGACATTTGGTATGAGGACTTATCGATTTTTCATACATGACGAAGTGAAGAGAATAATAAATGATCGTTATCGACTACCGTACTACTCAAGTACGTCAATATTAACACGTCATCAATCCAAAGATAAAGACAGAATGGAAAGCCCAGGATAAAATTGCTGCTTGTCATCCCAAGATGATCGCTTTAGAGAGAACCGTATTATAAACATAATTGTAGGTTGCTTTGCTCAAGAGCAAATTGCAAATGTACTCGATTATTATCTTCTTGCTTTTTAAACCAGTCACTAAAAACAGTTGTAATTATAATCCCAAGCTTCCAAGAGGATTTATTATATTTTTTGTCAGCATCAAACTTAATCCTGTATCGTTCTGAGAAAAAATGTCGTGATGAATTATTGAGAACATATTATATTTTTAAACATTTTACAAGGTTAGGATGTAATTGTTGTGAATTATAGATAAGGGGAGAGTTTCAAAACCAGATTGAACTGCTACCCGTATGACCTGAACCTGACCTATCTATACAACAGATTAATGTCAATGATATTGGGTCACTGATATGGGTACGTTACGTTACGTTTTCACAGAGCCCGTTGTTATTTGCGCATAAGAATTCTTTGACATTGTGTTTCGTGTTCAGAGACTGAGAATCAAAATAATTATCAATGTGTAAAACATTCCATTGTCGGTGTTTGCACTCATTTATGCTGACACTATGAAACTCTAGAAATATCCTAGTCAATCTTTTTTGATTGACAAGCTACTTCCTTTAATGTCTCATACGACATAATTGTATGGTATAAAAATAAATTTTAATGATTGAAGCATGATTTTTATTGCTACTTATTTTTAAAAAATTATGATGTGGGTGGGGTTTGGAATAATAATTGTTCGTAAAAATCCACCACATAATGATATCCTGAGCTTGTACGAGCACGAGTATTTTACGCAAGCATTCATTTATGTCCATCAAATCCATCATTGTATGCTCCTGGAACGTGCTGTCGAATGCCAGGGAATCTGTGATGATGAAACATGCCAATTGTGTAAAGCTTTTCTGAGAATAAAGAAAACATATGACAACTTACAAGTATGTATGTTTTTCAAATCTGTTTGCTTGCGAAGTACATGATAAGCGTACATAAATGATTGCAGAAGAGCACGATAAGAAGATGATATGAATTAAGCCGACTATTCTGTTACCTCAACGCAAAGCCCGACACTTCAAATATTTCTACTACATTCGGATTTTTTATGACTTTTATTTGTTTCACGTGTGTTTGCTCGTATACTTAAACAAAGTAACTGTCCTTGATGTTGTGAGTTAGAACCGGTTTGATTTTAATTAATATTTTTTATTTTCGACAAATGCATAAAATAATATTGAAATGTTTTTACGTGAATTAATTATACAAATGTTCAAACTACGAGCCAATTGATCTTTGAGGCTCTTTCTGTCATTTTGTGATAAATAAATTATGAGCAAGTTAATCAACTTCACATTACACACATCTATCGACATCGACCCATCCTGGTGATGCAATAATGGAATTCACATGGCCTTCACATTGTGCATTGATTTAAGCCAGATAATAAGATTACTTTACACAGTAAATAACTGTAAAAAGAATTAACTTGTTCATATTGATCCTTTTAACGTTTGCTACATAACATTGGAATTAAACGACACACTTACTATATAGGCAAGGTATTTATGGACGAATTCTTGTATAATAATCTTGCTATATAGGTGCTAAGGTATAATAATATATTATATATTTTATACATATATATATATGAGAATTGAGAACTCGAACAGTAATCAGCACACAACGTAATTTACAAGTTTAGTGACATTGAATTATAACTACAAATGAATATAAAACTTTTAAAATATAAAAAATATTAATCATCACTGCCTAGCTAACTCCGGAGGAGCATCAGTATCATCATCAATATTCTCCTCTAAAAGCCCAAGTTGCCGATTCTCATAAAACTCGATAACTAAATTCTGACACTTGGTGTTGCAAATTTCCCTCGGGACCAACTCCACATCGTCAGATTCTTTGTACAAGACCATTAAAAGAGGCTTATTATCCATAATACACATCCCAACAATTTCTCGAGCAACTTGTCCTCGGTCAAAGCCATATTTTACCTTTGTCTACAAAAACAACGCCCACACACAACAAAAACTCAAAACATGTTTATTGAGAATACATATATTATTCATTAGGTAATTACCGCCCAGTTAGCCTCAAACTCTTGGAGTAGATCTTCACAGTCAAGATTTTCGATAGGCTCCCACGTATCAAACTCCCTTTTGATTAAAAAAAATACAAATAAGTTCTCCCACTAAATGGACTTTACTTACACGTTCCTTACTACCAACTATAAAAATAAACAACTTACGGTCCATATCCCTGCCACTGGAGCAAATACTCCCACCTCCCATTTTGAAACCTCTTGTCTTTAACCTTTTCCACATAGAAAACCTCTTCATTGTCCACGTCAGTACTTTCCACCTCCTTCTTTTTACTGCTCTTATTTCTATTCTGATTCCGACTTCTCGAACTTGACCTACTAGCAGTACTCCTGTTGTCTCCTCCTAAGTCAATATCATCGTCGCTGTCCATGAGCATCGGATCGTGGGCAATGAGGACCTCCATGTCACCTCTGTCGTAATCATCATATCGGCTTCTTCTCTTTCTGTCCCCGCGACCCATCGTAATGTGTCAAATGTCAATCCACAATCCTAATCCCTTTGGCTAACAAAAACAAAAACAACTTCTGCCAACTGTTGACTTCGAAGGTCACTCCACCAATGAAGCTTTAAATAAATAATTTCCACACATTGTGCAAATCCCCAATTTATATTACGCAATTTCCATTAAAAAAACCATAAAACTATACCTGCAAACTTCAAACAAAATTTCAACTCGAATGACACAGATAACCACAAACAGCTACACACTTGTTTATTTTGACTGATTCTAAACCAGAGAGAGCGCTAATGATTGCCTCTGAATGACATTGTCTGCAAGTGCCCCGAATCATCATGAGAAAATCTCCGCGAGTATCACCCTTGCACGCTTTTGCAGCCGTGTTTTCATCTCTCCATCCAGCAAACACATGCTTTCCAAAAAGTAAAAACGTTTGGATTAAAATCACTGTTGGAAATCAAGTTGAATAATTATTGTGTGTACATGTGACAGGAGTGATTGTAAATTTTCAGTAGTTTGCTTACTAGTCAGTGGAAAAATTTCGAAAGGATTAAGTGTATACCTTCATGTATTAGAAAATGCTTCAAGACATCCCCAACCTTGGCAGCAGTGACCCAAAGGTCAGCAAGGCTGCGGCTTTGAATATCATCCAGCATGTGTCCAAGGTATGGCTATTTTAGAAAAATGAATGTTTCTATTGAGTACCGGTTCATGATCTTTAAATAACCGACAATTATCAAATTTGTTCACACAGAACAAAGGCGAGCTAGAGTACCTTGTGAAGAGACTAGTTAATGGTCTAGAATCTGGAAAAATTTCGACAAGAACAGGATGCTACTCAACTCTTTCAGCGTTACTTGGGCTTCGGAGGGTAAATCCGTTTCAGCTATTTGATCTAATGCAGAAAGCTCTCATTACTAATAAGCAGAGCTCAAAAAAGGTAATATAACCGTAATAAAAGTTAAACCAGTGGTCACCATTCCGAAATAAACTTTATAGACAAAATCTAAACTTGTGATTTGACTTCACAGGAACGCAGATTGATATACATCGCAAGAATTTTATGCACAGGAGCAATTTTCAAAACAAACCAAGTAGTCGAGCTAAGCAAAGACGTAGACTTCCTTGCAGCAGCTTTGAAGGATATTGTTGACTTGTCAAAAAAGAAATCGAGCTATTTCAAACTAGCGACACCATTCCTTTCCCATATACTACAGGATAACACGCTAACTCAAGAAACCTTCGATAATCTTGTTTGGCCAATGCTCCTTCCGTTGTACTCACAGAAATTGGCGACAGAGTCGGAGGATGCTCAGGAGGATCCTGAAGAAGAAGACTCTGAACTGGAGGACTTTTGTTGTAAAGTTCAACTCGCTCTGATTTGTAAAAATGGGGAGTACAAACTGGATTTTGACTGTCTCAAGGATATCACGAAGATTACAAAGGCGTTCTTGGTAAGTTTATCCCAACGTTACATTTTTCATGAATGCCTTTTCTGTGAAATGCCTTGGATTAAAACCCGAACTCTGCCTACCTTGCTAATTTCAGAACTGCCGAATCCAGTTCCCAGACGAGTTTATCAAATCAATTTTGAAACACATGAAGGATACCTCAGAAGTCGACCTCTTCATAACACAAGTCCTGGAGCAAATCAAACCAACCCAATTCGACATTCTATGTCTTTGCGTCGAGAAGTCGGTCGAGGAAGATATCCCAGCCTCTACAATCGTTAGTAAAAGACTTATCACGTTCCTCCTCAGTGTTTTCAGAGACAAAGAGAACACTGAATTCCACGAAAAATCCAAGAAAGCGATAAAGGCGCTGCTGACGTGGAAGGAGGACTCAATGGGCAAAAAGCAACGGAAGGCCACTCTAAAAATTTTGTTTGGAGAAGATCCACCTAATATCCTACATGAGTACAAACATTTATTCGGTGTTGTCAGAACGTTTCTCACTTCAGTTAAGCCGAGAGACCTTGAGACTCTTTCGGAAGTTGTCACAGCTCAGTTGAGACACCCGGATGTAGGGCTTAGAATGGCCATCACGTACATCCAGTTTTTAGCAAAAATTGCTCAACTGAGGAATACAAGAACAAACACTGTTTTCGAAATTGGGAAACTTCTTTTGAACATAGCGCTTGGTAAAGATAAAATCGTTGTCAAAATCAAGAAGGAGGAAGTCGAAGAAGGAGAGGAAAAAGCTGATTCTGATAGTGAAATGAATGAAGATGACGGAGAAGAACAAATAAAAAAATGTGGATTAGACGCGTTAAAAGGAATTTTAGTGGCTTCTTACGACCACGAGTTTATGACCCTGATGAGCTCATATCTTATTGAAAGCTCGAAAGAGCTGACCGACAACGTGGAAACTCTTCGAACCTTAAAGAGCATCAAGAAAGCTCAGAAAAAGTTTGAAAATGAGCACTTAAAGTATATTCTGTGGGCGTACGGGTTAAGAGTTTTATTAGATGAAGAAGAGGTCCTTTGTACATCAGGGGAAACTGTTAATGTAAGCGAATTTGTGTATTTTTTGCTCTTGGTTTTTATCTTGTCCAGGCATTTTTATTAACAATTTTCAATTTTCTCTAGGCTCTCGTTGAAATTGCAAGGAACACAGAAGGCGAAGAGGAAATGTTCAGTGAACTGATCAAGTTCATTTTGAGCACCGTGTTGAAGGAGCCGCATCCTGCTTTTAACGTTGAAGGAATGTTCCTCAAACTGATCATGGAAGGGAAAGTCAAGGAAGACGCTGTTCAGCTCCTTGCTGACGCCATTGATGTTCAACTTTCACCTGAAGATGAGGAAGAGGACTCTGATATGGACGAGGAGGAAGATGAAAATGAACAAGAGAAACCGGAGGGTTCTGATGATTCAGAGGAAGGTGACGACGACGAGACTATTCAGCCGCCTAGAAAGAAAGCAAAGGGACTGGATCCAGCTATCATTGCTAAATTGAAAGATACTGTAGGAGACAAGTCGGTATGATCTATAAATTAAGGTTTATTTTGATGAAAATATTTCGTTAAACTAAACTTGATATTAACTCATTCTAGGACTCGGAGGAGTCTATAGATATGGACGACGCGACAGAAGACGACCTCAAGAAAATGGACGGAGCCTTATCGAAAGTATTCGCAATCAAAAAGAACATGAAGGAAGAGCAAAGAGGAGAAATCCGCTCTTTGATGCGCACATTTCGTCTCGTAGACATTTACATTAGCCGTCACATCAAAGCTATGCCAGTAAGCTCATTACTAATGTTGACCATGCCCGTAGTCCACTCCCTTCAAAACTCACTAAAGCTGAAGAAGAACACCGAGCTCACAACGAAAGTGATCGGAAACCTGGACAATTTGAACAGATGCAAGAAATTCGTCGGCTGCGACGACGTGGTGGAAGGAACACTTGCTACGATGGCCACTGAGTTGTACGCCATGGCTATTGAAAAGAAAAACAAGCTCATCAGAGAATTGCTTGAGCATTCCGTCATACTTATCACCAAGTGCTTCCTCCAGAAATCGAAAAAGTCTAAAAAGGAAGAGAAACGGTTTGTAGAGATGTACTTGAGCGCTGTTGACACTGCCAAGAGTAAAATCCGGAAAAGGAAGGTTATCAAGAAAGAAAATGGAAACAAATTCAGCACTTCTAGGTTTGTTAGACTAGCTTTGGACGTTTTACCAGAGTGGAAAAAGGGAAAGAATGCCATTAACGAACGAATGGATTGTGAAAACTGAATTGTAATTAAATGCATACATTAATTTTTTTAACCCCGAGTCGTTTTATATCCTTTGATTGCTATACATTCCATCCTGTTCATTGCTTCCTGTCAATTCCGACCCATCATCATAATCGCACAAAGGCACACACGTCCATTATCATCTCAGTTCATCAGCTTTTATTATGCTTGCTATGCTAAACGTCTGCCTGTAGCTCAAACTTTATTGCCTGACTTGATTTAGTTCATTTTTTCATAGACCCCTTCATGTATATAATTTTCAAAGTGATAAACTCCCATTATCATGTAATGAAAAAATAAATGTTCATAAAACTGTCTGGCTACTCCTGCCCCATGCACGACCAAATAATAGTCATATAGAACTAGTTTGCTCTGATGAAGCGTTCTGCGAGCACACTTTTCTACCCAGTCCATCAACAACAGCCTGATCATCCTATCATCCCGAGAATTTGAATCATGAAAGATATGATGATGACACACACGAACTGCCGAAACAGGAATTAATGTATTTATACGCTTTTGTTGGATAACAATAATGATATCTGCATAAAAACGATGAGCTCAATGTGTATTCTACGCAGAGAGCTCCACAAGATGAATAACTTGCTTTTTGACGGAGATATGATAATATTTGTAGTAAAATACATATAATATACAAAGTGAACTAAAAAAAAGTTGATGATGAGCCTGGCCTTGGTGCGGTGGACCGTGTAGCATGAATACTTGTTTCAGCATCTGTAATATACATGCATCTGTACAGAATTTTCATGTTGTTACTACCACACGTAATAATAACTTCAGCTTTAAGACTTGTTTCAATCTGTGGAGTGGAGCAGAACAACCGCATACACATTACGATTCAAGTTGTGGTGGTGTCATTAGCATTTAAAACATTAAAACATGCGTGTGTAAGATTGACTCCGCATGGAAAACTAATAGAGTTAATTACTCTGTCGTTTATTTATGCGTCAGAGTATAAGTTTGAAAAACGATCCAGTTCTCACATACTTATTGTTAGGGTGCATGTGCAAATCAAAATAACAATATGATCTAATTCACTCCTCATATTATCTCTTCTCAGAGAAAATAAGTGAGCACCATAACTTCATTCCAAAAACTGGATACACAACTATGGACCTGTATTTTTAATTTGTGACAAGTTTCAACTAACGCAAAAATCTCTTGTTTCTTTGAGCCACTCGCGCGTCATCCTCATGGACATCTCAAAACTGGACGAGTGAGGAGAGTAACATAATCTCTTATTTACAAGTCGGCTTTACTGCGTTCTTCTTCTTTGCACATTTTTTTTATTATCTTTGTGACAACTCAACATACATATATGTATGCGAGAAGAAAACTGCTGCTCGCAAAAATATAAACTCACACTCTGCATGACCTCTGGCAAAGACTAACATATATTTTGAGGAAGTCAGTTTCTGCGTATGCACAAAATATCGTCGTTATCTTTCAACTAATTTAAACAGAGCATGATTTATGCTCACTCGAAAAATGTGATAAAGTTGAACTGCAGCACGCAACAAATACGCGATGCTGTGCCTAGACAAAACTACACTACTCATTGGGTTCTACCTGTGCATTCATTTTCACTACTGTTTACCGAAATCTACTGGAAATAGTATACCTACAATAATAAATAAATTAACCTATAATGTTTACAAATGTATGGGAAGGCTCCATGATTCGGGGGAAACCGCTGTGGATGTTCCGGCGTACTTCATGTCTGATGGTGTGACACACTCGTTTCCGTATGGGATTTTGAATCATTTAGAATTACAAGTATTCTCTATCAAATTACACATGTTTTTTATGAGAAGTTATATTTCCAGGCTCCAGCGGAAAGAACTGAATTGCAAAAAAGGCCGAATCAAAGTTCTTCTCCAGTTGCGACAAAATAACCAAGAGTTTTCCGTAGAGTCAAAAGCGCCTTCTGCCAAGGTTCTCAAAACGGATCAGAAATCCAGAAAAACTGTTTCTTATTCGGATCATTCAGTAAAAATCATGGCGGATGGAGCCTACCTAAAAATTGCCAACGAGTTCTTTCATCCTCACGAGTACTGCTTTGATCAGTAAGTTTGAGTGTAGACAAATTTTTCAGATAATTTTTCAAACATTGTGTAAATTTCTAACAAAAGGAACTTGCATTTCAGAATCGACTCTACCGAGCTGAGCTTGTTCGTCTGCAATCCGCAATGCTACGCGGATAAACCGTGTATACCCAAGTGCTGTGAAATGGACGAGGTCTGGGATGTCTTAAACAAACACTGCAAAAAGTCAACTGAAAGTACAAATCCAGGGAATTTCACAAACATTAACGATACTACAAGTCAAATCCAAACAAGTCCAAAATTCTGGACACCGTGGCTCTTTAGTCGTTCAGTAGACAGCTGCGTGAAGAAAGTTACGTCATACCACAAGGATCAAATTAGTATACACTATCAGCAAAAGCTTCCCAACTGTGATCCCCGTGAATATCAGTTGATCCCTTCGAAGAAAATTCATAACTATGCTGTTCAAAGGTGATTTTGAGGAAAGTTTTCTTCAATTATTTCTTTTTAGACGGTTCACTAATTTGTAGTTTTTTGCCAATAGGTTTCGTGTCCTATGGACTGGGACAGTGATTATGAGAGACAAGTATGGAAACTGGAGCGAATTCATGCCAGGTCAGTTTTGCGTTGACGGAATGGCGAATTACGGTCAGGGACTTATATACACTGGGGCTTTCGAGGATCAAATCATTTTAGCATGTCCTGATCAAGTTCCCCCGTCCATACAAAAGGTTCAAAAATACTATAAAAAAATTATTATGCATGTAGTTCGGGGTTTTAAAATCCTCTTGAAAAAATATAGAAGCCGATCCCACTCCGTTATGCAATGATGCTTTTAGTGGCAGCAGCAATCCTCCTCTTGTCAGCTATAATTTCAGGCTTACTCTGGGACCGACAAAATGTTTACGAGTGGACTGTAAGCTGCGAAGTAATTTCAATGTTTTTCATGATCCTCTTTGTCGGGATAGCGCATACTATTGCAAGGAGACCTGAAAAATCCGATTTCGGGTCGGCTCATTGCATTTTTATAGGTATAGGCACACGAATGAGTGTTTATTGTTTTTTACAACCGAAGCCCTCTTAATTTTTCATTTGTTTGGACAGGTGCAGCCTCACATTTCTTTTGGTTGGCCACATTCTGTTGGCTGTTCATCATAAATTTCGAGATTTGGTGGAATTTCAGGTATAAGTATGCGCATGCTATTAAAAATTAATTCTAATTTTTTTTTAAAAAAAAGGTTTAAAGTTTTTTTCCTCCCCCACAGATCTTTCGTTCAACTCCGCCAGTCTCGAAGGTGGTTTCGCTTCTCAATATACCAGCTAGTAGGCTGGGGTTGCCCACTTATTGTTGTAGTCGTTGGACTTTTCCTTGACAGAACTTGGGGTCTTCAAAAGTAAGCATTTAAACAACTTTTGGTATTTTACTTGTTTATTAATGCTAATAAAGTAACACCAACCAAATTATTTCAGTGAAGACCTTGACTGTACCAATTTCATCTTGCCCAACTACGGCCAACTCAACTGCTACATAGCAAAACAAGCTCAAGGCCCGTATCTGTTCTTCCCGATTGGAGTCATTCTCGGATGCAATCTAATATTTTACCTATTGACAGTCTGCAAGATGTGGGGATACCAGAAGAAAAGCCAGGCAATTATACAGTACAGGTCTAGAGAACAAACTCAGCCGTAAGTCACACACACTGACTATAATGCAGGACACAATTAAATTTTATTGCTACTATACAATGTCTCCTATCCTAGAATCTACATTTTTGCCAAGCTGTTCATCGTGATGGGAGTCTCTTGGGTATTCGAAATAGTGGCATGGGCACTGACATCCTCAGAAGTAGATAGAATCCCTTTATACTGGGTAATCTTCGACATGGTCACGTTATTCCAAGCAATCTCCATTTTTGTGATCTTCATCTGGAAGAAGCAAGTCCTCTCCAGGCTCTGGTACAAATATCCGTCCTTCCAACGTAAGCAATTAAATACAAAGCAATTTTGACATACGTATGTTACGTTTGACGGCTTGTCGCCTAATTAAATTTAATTGTCGTCGAGAGCAGCGGTTCTAAATCCATTAACAAAGTTCCCTGGCTGCGGACTCCTTCCTAATGAGAGGGATCGGTTGGCTTCCCTCTTCAACAGTCCTAATAAACTCCCTAGGGGGAACAGCATCTCCGTCCCGAGACATCTGGCTACAACTTCTGGGGATGGTGTTAATAACAATGCAGGTCTTCAAAATGACACTTCCATATAAGCGCTTAGTTGTATATTTGCTCGCTGGTGAGAACTTCATTTTTTTAGCGAATCGCATTAGTGCAAAGTATAATTTAATTCTGTTTTGCTCACGACACACGTCTCATTTACAACAAATTATGCAACCTATTATGGTATACAATGACCACAAAAACTTACTAGTGTAGTGTTTTAGAATTTGTAGGCTTCAATATTTTGTGGGATAAAGTTGAGTGAAATAAAGCTCTTTTTTTGTATCCAGTCGTAGTTTACCTATGTTTCAGCAAATGTTTTTATCATTATGCCTAAATTGTCATTGTCTGCACATAATTGTGTGTTTAATGAATGGTGGTGACAAATCCGTCCGTCACATATTTCCCCTTGTCCTTTTACCTCGTACATAAATGACAAAAATGAGAAATTTATAGTTTTGTTTGCAGATTGGCTAGCATGCAATTGCTAAAACCACAGTTTCCAAAGTTGGACAGGAAAAAAACAATAAAAAAACAATAAAAAGCTCATACGTTTAAAAAGGTCGAGGAGACAAGTAAAAATACTCCACAAAAGAGGAAAATTTAATAACAATTATCAATTAAAAGCAAAAAAAAAAGTACCACCATGCGTCAGATGAAACATATGGGCTTGAGGTATTTGCAGCAACTGACGATCCGAAAAATTCTCACTAAAAACCACCCACACCCGCACCATACATCACGTATACATGAACACGTAATATTCGGAAAATTGCTTAAAAGTGCTCGAATATCATGAAAGTGATGTATAGAATTGTTTCTCTTGTACCCAGTGACATTTTTTGGCACATGTATGTAAATTGCTCATCCGTCATGGCTGCATGCACAGGCTTTCATTTCACTATAATGCATTCTGTTCTACAGAGGGCTGCATGAAAGCAAATTGGATTTTTTGTCTACACACCGGATTTCAATAACAAAGATTTATAAAGCCATTATAAATATACCAGAGTAATATACTGATCTAGTTTTTCTGGGGACGATAAAAGTGGAGACGCCTTTTTTAAAGGTTACTGGTTTCTGCTGTAGCTTCTTTTTTGTGTTTTATCGGGGGTAAACTGCCACTCCGCTGCTCACCAACCACCACGGTACTTCTTAGCTTAATTCTTTGAAGTGAAAATTACTGCAGAAAGATCAGTTACATGATATGGAAAAGCAAATATGACTACCTAATAAAGTTGCAGTCTTTGTAATCTTTGCCTCTTATGAGTTAAATGCGAATCAAACAACAACGCAAAATATTCCCCGAAGAAATTAGAAACACATTTAGGCAAACGTGATCGTCACCACACCGAGTTAATTACTAATTACTATCGTTTGCGTTGTTTAACAATAATTTCCCACAGTTTTGTCCCATAATTCTGAGTAAAACAATAGCATCCTAAACATTCCCCTCATTCCCGAATTGCTACAAAAATGCATATATGTTTGCATGAAATCGAACTTGTGGGCGGTAAGTATATTCTTTCACAATATTTGCGTAATAAAAATAATTGCCTGAATGTAAAACATATATACCTACGCCCATTCACAAACATGACTGAAACAAAAATGTCCGCATAAAAATTGGCGACAGTGCCAGGTGCGCGTTCATCAAGATCAAGAGAGCAGATCAAAAGCTGGCAGATGTACATATAATCTCATATTTTTTTTCAAATCCTGAACACAGACCATATACACCATATATTAATTCAGCTAATTAATCCCAGTGACTTATTAGAGCGCTTCAGACAAATTTAAAGTGAAATGTAGCTCATCCTCCTGCACTAAAAGGATGAAAAGTCTTTCCGGTTGAATGACGCAATTTTCCACCCTCCCACCCGTGTGATACAACCTTGCGGTTATAGAACAAGATAACAATCACTCGTTAATACTTCATGATGCATAATCGCTATCAATCACAAAAACCGCAAACAACTATCGCGTTCACTTCCAAAGAAGTGCGATAGCATGACGATGATTATATAAAAATAAATGCCTTGACTTTGCCATTTTCACAAGCGGATTAAGAAGTCACCAAAACATACGAATTTACTTATTACTCATACTAGAAGCATTCAATCATCTTTTCTGAACTTTATTCTTGCTACATTTGCTACTGCGGTATCGTTTTTTACGCATTTCAATCCACCGACTAGCTACGCTGTTCCTAAAAACTTGTTTCATGTTCACCAACAGAATCCTGTAAAAGCAACACTTTGCCTACAACAGCACGCCAGTCAACTCTGGCTTTCCGTTCTGTGAACAACGAAAAAAGTCACACATTATGGAAGTGTGCAGCTCCGGTTGGGCATCAAGGAGAAAGGAAGTGGAAGTGCGATAAAGAAAATAATTAATTTTGTGGAACTTATCGTGATTTAGGTCAATATCATTCGTGGTTACAGCTTATTTGAAATAAAGTGCATCAAAAGTCTGTTTACCCTTCTTCAGTTACGATTTGATGGCGATCATCATGCATGCAAAACTTGTGTTTCTCTTGGGAGCATTTATTCTCCAAAGGACAAGTGCAATTGTCAACGTTGACTTGTCTAAACCTGCATTGCAAAAATGTGAAAATAGCAAGTTGGGGCATTGGGACGAGGATATTGCGGTTCCATCTCATAGAATGTCAAATGGAGAAAACTTAACATTCAGGTGAGTATTTTACTGTCTAATTTTGTCAATAAAGAAATCAAATCATTTTAATTATTATTTTATACTTTCGAATTCCAGAGTTACAGAGAAATGCCCAACAAGACTCCCCCACTGCATGACCTCCTGTCAATTAACAATGCTCCAAGTGCCCATGCCACTCTCAGAACCTTACCCAATCAACAACAAAACAGGCCCACAAGAGCAAACGCCCATAATGCACTTCACCCCAAAAGGCTACCTCCGAGTGGAAGACCAATACTTCAGCCCAGACGATTTCTGCTTATCTGACATCCAAAATAACAACCTAATTCTCCAAGTTTGCCCATCGATCTGCAGCAATAATAAAAAATCTGAATCAGAAATTTGCGTCCAAAAGTGCTGCACACTCCACAAAGTACTAGACTTACGAACTGGCACATGCGAAGACTCAACAGCAAACGATCTTTGGGCGCCTCTCGTCTACAGAAGTGCAGATCGTCAAGTTTGTGGAGAGAAGAGGTCCAGCTTGAAATTAAGTTATATGCAAAAGCCTCCGATAAACTGCATTAAGTTTCAAGCATACCTTCTAAAGGACGCTCCTGGAACTCCAAAAGTCAGATTCAGACTTCTCACCAATGGCTCTTTGCTTTTGAGGGATATTTCAGATGTGAAGTGGACTTTAATCCCGAAAAACGCATATTGCTTGGATGCCGCTCAGAACTATGATGGGGTCAAGGACAAAGACAAGCCATACTCTGGGGATCCAACGGATCAGACTTTTCTTCATTGTATTCAGGAAGATGAGGTTTCTTCTAAATATGCGCATTCAAAAGAAACGAACCACAGTGAAGACAGGCTGGTAAGTGTATACAATATATTTTTGCCCTTTTGCTCTAATTATTATGATTGTACTAAAATTGCACTTGTATTATATTTTAGAACTTTACAGGAATCTCATACATTGTCCTCCTCTTCTCTGGAGTCCCGTTCCTCCTCATTACTGCTATCGCGTACATGCTTGTCTTCAACAAACAGAATGTTCACGGGTGGACTATATTTTCACACACTCTAGCCATGCTCCTCCACTATCTAGGGCAAGCAGTGGCAAACACAGTTTCCAGGATTCTGAATAGTAACCACAGCCATTCTTCCCTCTGCCGAATTGTCGGTTAGCTATAAAAAAAATACACAAGATGAAAATAATATCGACAGTTATGTAAATTGGCTTACTTATTGTTTTACACAGGAATATCCAATCACTTTTTCGTCCTGGCTGCATTTTGCTGGCTGACCATAATTAACTACGACCTATTTTCCATGTTCCGGTAAGTTATAAAAATCCTAGCATAATTCCCATTATTATGAGTATACCCAAACTTATAACTCCATTTATCCGCATAGACATCTTAAAACAACAATAGGGAGATCCCGTGGTCTTAAAAGATTCCTCGTTTACATGGCCATCGGATGGGGAATCCCATTCCTTACAGTTCTTATTTCCGTCATCCTTGACAAATTATACGGACTTTACGGGTATGTGCACTGGCTCATTAAACAAAAACAGCTAATTCCACTCGATCCACTAACCTTTCTATTTTCCTTCAGTGATGACGGGGATTGCGAGGCAGACGTGATAGTACCCCTGTACGGCTACAAGACGTGCTACATGGTGGAAGAAGCCCGTCCGTTTTATCTCTATTATCCTGTCGGCTTCCTCATGTGTTTGAACCTGATTCTCGCTGGAATGACTTTCTTCAACATGTACAAGCACGACGAGAGTGCCAAAATGGCAAATGAAGAAAACCGGACTAAGCATAGGAGAAAGTAATAAAGTAAACGAGATAGAGAAACACGAACATGGATTCATTAAATGATAAAAACTATTTTTTTCTTGATAGGTTTTCCGTCATGGCCAAGCTGTTCATAGTGATGGGTCTCGCTTGGGTGTTTGAAGTGATTGTTTTCATGCTGCTGAAAAAGGAATGGGAGACTTTGCCTTGGTACTTGGTCTTTCCGGATGTTTTCAATGCTCTCCAGGCTGTAGCGATTTTTATCTTGTTTGCTTGTCAGCCTAAAATTTTGAATCAGGTGTCGGAAAGCTATCCTCGACTGCAACGTGAGTTTGATAGTTGCAAATATATTTGAGGATGTAAATGCAATAGGAATTGTGGAATAACTTTTATATTTTTTCAGCTATAACAGAGATGATGAAATCCCTATCGTGCAGCAAGAAGCAAGTGACAACAACCGGATCGACAACCACAAGTCTTGCAGGTGGTATTGATAAAGTGTCAAAAAAGATTAAGCAGCCGGTGTGATGATAGTTTTTATAAAGTTCGGTAGCGAAAATGATTTTATGATCTCCTCTTTTAAATATAGTCTTTATATCATTGCCATTGTATATGTTTTTAGCTTTTAAGCTGCTGTGGTAGACCAACCTACTTTCTTACACATCAGTATTATGTACATTGTACCTTTTTTTAAAATATCTTTTGTTTATAAATAGTTGGTATGTTTTTAAATAAATGAATTAAACACTAAGATTTAAAGGGAAGTAGCGGTTATAATTGTAGGATATTTAAATATAAAAAATATTTTGAAAAGGAAAATTTTTCCCAGTAAGCGTCTATAAATTTGTTCAAAACTATGCTGCAGAAGAAAAAACCTTATGAATTCGTCAGGTTAAAATTGGTAGTTGCTCTTAATAAAACAAAACAATTTTTTCCCATAAGAAATAATTGCGTGGGTGTTGCTGTTTTATTATCTTTTGAGTTGAAAACATAGCCACGTTCCTAATATCTAAAATCATTTTAGTCTTTCAATCCTTTTTTGGTTGTTGACCAGAACAATATGCATTTTTTGAATCGACGGACGTTGTCAATGATCTTCCTTCATATATTACATTTCAGCTAGTGAACGAGAAACAATTTGGCGGTGTGTCAAAATCGGTAGCAAGATTTGTATGCAGATATGCATTCATCTCTACAAACTTTCCCATGTTCACCCAGTTCCCAATATTTCTGGTGCCTGATAATGTACAATGCACATATGCGTTACTAAGGTATATATTTATCGATCAAACACGAACGATACATATAACGTACCTCAACTTATTTCGACAACTTTGAAAGTATAATTTTGCAATTTCATACGATTTTTCAATTTTGTCATTGACATATTTCAAAATAAACAAGACATTTTATGATCTCACATCCAAGCCACATTGAAAGCTACAGTTTTGTAATTTTGCCTGCTTTCATAAATCATTCCTGAAGATCATTCTTTTCAGCAGTTCAGTTCAGGAAAATAAGCTGTCAACTCATAGATTATTACTGTCTAAAAATATATTTAAAACTTCCTCCAACCATGGACGGCGGCATGCCAGATGAACCCGCCTACGAATGGCCACGAAGAGATAAAAATGGGCCATTGCTGGTGATGAAAAAGCAACCAAAGCTAAAGCTACTTCCGCCAATACCCCGTCTTCCCAAACAAATTGACGAACAATTCAGTGGTTTGCGGGATCAAGAGTACCCTCCAATCCTTCAAGCAAACTCATGGACCAGGTCAGCACCTTTTAAACAAGAGTTTTCCGACCTTAGCCCGGGAGAGAATATCGGGAATCACTTTTCAGGAGTGAGGTATCGTATGCGCGAGTTGATTCACCCTCCAAAACCAAAATCAATGCATATTCAAGTGGATATTAAGGCATTCAAAGCTCCACCTCCAACTCTTGAGAAAAAGTTCACTTCAGGAATATGTAGCTACTCTATAATGCCAATTCAGGTACTGCTTGGGGGCTGCAAATCTAACTGCCATGTTTGAATGAATTTATGCCTCAAAACTATACGTACATTATTAGAGATTTTATCTTTTTTGTCTTGACTAGACACTACTATCGGGCGATTATAAGATCACGGCTTTACAAAAGGAAATTGACGAAGGAAGCTTCCTGCCTGTACGACAAAAGCCGATAGAGTCCATTCATCGGAAAAATAATGAAAAGCCAAAATTGAAAGGATGTCCTATTCCGACGAATGAAGATAAAGAATCTAACCAAGACTCTATAGTTCCTGCTAATAATCTAAATTTCTTTACAAGTCTTTGCAAACAGTTGCCAGCGGAAGACAAAGAAGATAACTTAGCAGATCTACCTCTTGCACGACTTCTAGAATTGATTTCTCAAAGGTGATTTAATTACGCGAAATCAGAGAAACTATGTTGACGTGTCTTTAGCCAGTTAGTCACTTTAAATATGGTTTTTACAGAACGGAGTGGGTTGAACCCCTATGGCCTGAACAACAAATGATGTTGATGCAAATAGCTGACCAGTTTAACAAAGGCAATGAATCATCTACTGAGGATTTGGAACGTTATTACCATTACATTTCCGTAAGTCGGTTACATAAGAATGCTCATGTGCTAAATAGAGTGGAAATTTACAGCAATCCAATTATAAAATTGATAGAGTATTCCTGACGAAGAAGTGGCCGACTGGCCCCCAGATACGACGAAACGAATCCGTAGATTGATTCCAAAAAAGAGTATGGAGCGCCGATCCATGAAATACCTATTTCGTCGTTTAGAAAATCGTTCTAAAATATTATTCAAATGGGCTCTGAAAAAAGCGGTGTTGGATTATATCCTAATGGATCCTGGAGAACGAGTCCGAATAAGAATTTACAATACACCGAGGGATTATCCTCTTCACGTGATTCGGGGTCCGATTCCATGGCACGGGAATTTCGCAACAGCTAAGGAAATTGTTCGCGCTACCTTGTACCTGACACATCCTGTGATTGTTGGAATTCGTAAAGTTTGGGATGACAAGTAATTTTGTAGCAGAATGTGTTGAAAAGTTTATGCAAGCGCAGATTAATATTCTAACGTTTTTCACATCTTGTGCCATCATCACACAGGTACAGACACATGAAGTTTATCAATATGGACGAATTTTTCGATCCTAATGTGATGCCCCTCAACCCCACTAAACTTGCAGAGCATGTGAAACGTCTCACATTGAAAGGAAGAGGGCTACTTGTCAACGAGTAAAATAAAAATTGATATTACTCATTTTGGGGGTATTCCTATGCCTTTAAAGTCTTCATATCTCAACTTCCAATTACTCCAGGTGGTTGCGTGATGTAGCAAAAGTTTTTGTGGATATGAAGCATACATGGGTACACCTAGTTCCGAGAAAACGATCAGGCAACTTTCAAGGTTTGAGTAAATTCTTTAGCAGTGCTGCTGCCCTTATGTCGAGACAGATGAGGGATATGATAGTAGAGACGATGGAATATATTCAAGCAAAGTTTGGAATGTATCGTGTAAGTTATAAATATTTTTATTAGTTGTATTAACTATCATAATAATCGTTCGGAAAAATTGCATTTGAAAAATATTTTAGGAAGGAAACGTGTACACAGGAGAGTATCAGGAAAGGTTATTTCAAACTAGACCGATCCTCACCCTCATAGTGTATGCTGTGGACGGTCCACCCTTTATAAAATTCAAACCTCAACTTCAAGAAGTACGCTCGAAAGTGCCAACGCTAACAGACAGAATGGATTGCATCAACACGGTGACGCAACAATTGGCAAGTATTGTTGCTGGAAGTAAACTCATCCCACGAGTTGAAAAGATTTTATTCCCAGGTATGTGTAAACTTATGATGACAGGATTATTTTATTTAAAAAAGGATAGCCGGATGTGTGGATATTTATCGTTAAAATTTGCAGAACTCTACCAAAAGGACCTTCATTTACTAGCTGTAGCTTTGCACGAGTCGCGCATGAAGGAAATATTTGGCAAAGTTTCAGAAATCATTCGAGCTAACCTTCCAGGACCAGAGTTGTACATTCAATTTTATGATAACTATTTTTGGCTATTAGATGGCACGGCAGATAGACAGCTAGAGACATTTTTGGAACGGGAACCTAATTTCAAGGTATGAACTAAAACTTGTTCTATATAGTTTCATATTTTATTATTGGGAGAAAGGTTATAATAATAAATTCTTCTAAACAACGCCGGGTTGTAGTACATGAACATTAAAATTGAGGAGTATATAAAGCTGAAGCAAGAAGTGTTCCAATTCCGAAAACTCGTTCCTCTTGGATTCATTGCGTTGGATTAGCTCAGGTTTCAATGATCACTTGATTGCAAAGTTGAACTCCCTTATCAATGTTATTGTTCTGGGTGAAGCTCAAAAGAACCAGGACTTGTTAAATCTGTACGTTAGCAGTTTTTGTTAGTTGTTATATATGATTCCACTATTATCTGGATATAATTTAATGTCTGATCTTCCTCAGGGTTTTGAACACATTTGAAGAGATGGCTTCAAAAACCAGTGAGCGGGTGGAGAATACTGCAGACTTGGTTGTTTTAACTAACTACCTAAATAAGTGCATGTCAGATACATTTTTCAAAATGAAGTCAAACATCTCAGAAGCTATGCAGCGACTCCTTTTTCTCCTCGACCATTATGTGTTTAACGGTATGCCCTTTTTTCAATAATACTCTCTGTCTATACAATGGTTTCGCTCTAAAACGACTAAAATTCTTTACAAACCTGTCAACTTGCAGAGGATCAATTGCAACTTCACAGTAAAGCATACAACTGGCCAGAACACATGGACAAAATTTTTAATCAAAACTCTACCCGGCTTCAGCTACGGAGAGATGAAGCAGAGGAGCAGCTCATTATCGATAGACAATCCTTTGAGACTAGATTGTCAAGAATTATCAACGAGTTGGAAATATACAAGACCAAGGAATCTCCATTTCTGAATGTGGAAGAGATGCGCATCCATTCAGAGATTTTACAAAAGATGAATGATGAAATACAAAACTGCATTACGGAATCTGATGTATGATATTTTAGCTATTATAATGATATTAAATATAAGGGTTTCAAATGATTTTGCTAAGGTATCCCCCTCACATTCCATTTCCAGAGGTTAAACGAAGAAGAACGACTTCTTGACCAAGAGCAAACCATGTTCAACGACCTGACAAATTGTATTCAACTTATTGACCCATACTATAAACTCTGGGTCACTGCATACCAATTTAACAACAAATACAAACTCTGGTTCGACGGCCCATTCATGGGATTGGACGCGGAAGCAGTGTCCGAAGATGTGGAAAACATGTGGAAACTTATGTACAAGCTTGGAAAAGTCTTTCAAGATCAACCAGGCCCAAGAAAGGTGGCTGACATGGTGCGATCAAAAATCGAAAGATTCCGCCAGTTCATTCCTTTGCTGTTGACTATTTGCAATCCTGGAATAAGGGATCGGCACTGGAAACAGGTTAGTGATGAGAGAGTTAAATGACAAACGTTCTCAAATTCGAATATCAAGACTAATTCCCCTGTTGTAATTTAGATGAGCCAGATTTGCGGAGTTGACCTAAAACCAAGCCTAGAAACCACCCTTTCCGAAATGATTGAAACTGGCATAGCCAAAAATTCCACTCAGCTTGAGGAAATCGCAGCATCCGCTTCCAAAGAGTATCAACTGGAGAAGAATCTCGCAAAGATGAGAGGAGAATGGATGGATATCAAGTTTGAATGCATTCCTTATAGGGAAACCGGCGTCAACATTTTGTCAGCTTTAGATGACATCCAGACAATGTTGGATGATCATATCTTGAAGGCACAAACAATGCGAGGTTCTCCATTTGTCAAGCCACTCGAAAAGGACATGAAGCGTTGGGAAGAAAAGCTACTCCAAATGCAAGACATTCTCGATGCATGGATAAACCTTCAAGCTACGTGGATGTATCTCGAGCCAATTTTTACCTCTCCAGATATCATCAAGCAAATGCCCAATGAAGCTAAAAAGTTTGGTGCAGTTGATAAGGTTTGGCGAGAAGTTATGAAAAATACAACGGAAACACCAGGAGTTCTCCGGGCCACTGATTTTCCTAACATGTTGAAAGAACTCAACAAGGCAAATGTTCTCTTGGACGAAATTCAAAAGGGCTTGAATGACTACCTGGAAAAGAAACGACTCTTCTTCCCAAGATTCTTCTTCTTGAGTAATGACGAGCTTCTTGAAATCTTGAGTGAGACCAAAGACCCGCTCCGAGTCCAACCTCATATGAAGAAATGTTTTGAAGGCATTCATCGTCTATTCTTCACACCAGATCTTACCATCACAGCAATGATCTCCGCAGAATCAGAGGAAGTTCAGTTTGTCAACGTTATAAGGCCACTAGATGCTCGAGGCATGGTGGAAAAGTGGTTGATTCAGGTTGAGCAACAAATGTTAAATTCACTTAAAGACGTGGTAAACCGATGCATACTAGACTATGGCCATTCATCAAGAAGAGAATGGGTTATGAAATGGCCAGGACAAGTTATCCTCTGTGCAGACAGCGTGTTCTGGACTGCAGAAGTGTCTGAAGCTATTCATAATGGTACTATGGGAAATTATCTGAAACAGAGTAATCGACGAATTGACGAGATCGTTGGGCTAGTAAGAGGGAAACTAGAAGGTGGTAATCGTATCACACTTGGTGCTCTCATTGTCATCGCTGTACATGCAAGGGATGTGGTGGAAAGCTTGGACAAAATGGTTATCAGTAGCACGCACGATTTCAATTGGTCAAGTCAACTGAGATATTACTTGGAGTCGGGTGTGGTACGAGTGAAAATGATCACGACAGATATGCGCTATGGATATGAATACTTAGGAAACAGTCCTCGTCTCGTTATCACCCCGTTGACGGATAGGTGCTACAGGATTTTGATGAGTGCGATGAAGCTTCATTTGGGAGGTGCCCCGGAAGGACCAGCAGGTGGGCAAAGAATTTATGCATTTAATTAATTTAAAAAATGCATAAAGTGACCAAGAGGATATGGAGTGTAAATGGGATTTTCTTTATTTATGAAATATGTATATAGGAACCGGTAAAACGGAAACTTCCAAAGATTTGGCTAAAGCTGTTGCGAAACAGGTTATTAGTAAGCATTTCATATCAAGTTTAAACGTATGGCCAGCCATATATCAGATATTTTATATGCGTTGTGCTTTAAATCACATTCCACCACACAGTGTGTAGTCTTCAATTGTTCTGACGGCTTGGATTATAAGGCTATGGGAAAATTCTTCAAGGGATTGGCTCAGGCTGGTGCATGGGCTTGTAAAAGGATCTTACATTCCTAATCAAAATAATACATGACATTTTTTTATTGGTTTCAAATCTGACTTGGTATAATTTTCCCCATTTTTAGGTTTCGACGAGTTCAACAGAATCGAACTAGAAGTGTTGAGCGTGGTTGCACAGCAAATTCTTACAATTCAGCAAGCAGTTGCTGCAAAAGTGAAAACTTTTCTATTTGAAGGGACCGAGCTCAGATTGAATCCCACTTGCACTGTTATCATTACAATGAATCCGGTAAATCATATTTTACATAATTATATATCTTACTTATTAGTGAATCAGTCGTGTTGAGTTTAGAAAAAAAAATCAAACTGTTACAGGGTTACGCTGGTCGGAGTGAACTACCAGATAACTTGAAAGTTTTATTTCGAACGGTGGCTATGATGGTAATAAGAAGTTAAAATGGAATTACATATACATTTTTTGACATATTATACACATTCCGCCATTTATCACTCAGGTGCCAGACTATGCGCTCATTGGTGAAATTTCTTTGTATTCCATGGGATTTGTTGACGCAAGAAAGTAAGTATACCTATCTCTATCTCTTACCATAGTCACATTTTCTTACTAAAAATGGAATTTGTGTGTTCATCTTAGCTTGGCTGGAAAAATTGTGGATACATACAAATTATGTTCAGAACAGCTATCCTCTCAGCACCATTATGACTACGGTATGCGTGCAGTAAAGTCAGTTTTAACAGCGGCAGGCAATTTAAAATTAAAGTACCCCAATGAGCACGAAGGAATGCTGGTATTGAAGGCCATCAATGATGTCAATTTGCCCAAATTTTTGGCCCAGGACATTCCACTCTTTAACGGCATCATTTCAGATCTTTTCCCTGGCATTTTATTGCTAAAGCCGGATTTAGATACACTTGTAAATGCTCTCAAGGACGTTTGCGACAGAAGAAATTTAAAAGCCACAGATTTCTTCGTGGAAAAGACTTTGCAAATATACGAAATGATCTTGGTTCGACATGGGCTGATGGTGGTTGGAGATGCTTTGGGTGGCAAAACATGTGCATATCAGGTATAATATCTAAGCACAGTTTCTTGACCCCTATCGCTTTTTACCTTTATCTTAGCTACTACTCTAATTATTTGACTCTGTCTATCAGTGTCTCGCCGCAGCGCTGACAGACATTCGCACAAACAAAATCCCTGGATTAAATGAGAAAAAGGTTCAATACAAAATCTTAAATCCAAAAGCCATCACAATGGGCCAGCTCTACGGTTGCTTCGACCCAGTTTCCCATGAATGGTCGGATGGAGTGTTGGCCACGTCATTCAGAGAGTATGCATCGTCCTCTACGGATGACAGGAAATGGATAGTTTTTGACGGGCCTGTTGATGCAGGTGACAGCCAGGCGTTTATGATTTAAACTTATGACATGTCATATTCCAAGCATCACATATTTTTTTTGCATAGTTTGGATTGAAAATATGAATACTGTGCTTGATGATAACAAAAAGCTGTGCCTCATGTCTGGAGAAATTATTCAAATGACACCTGTCATGAATATGATGTTCGAGCCAGCAGATTTAGAGCAAGCATCTCCTGCTACGGTATCCCGTTGTGGTATGATTTACATGGAACCGAGGGAACTCGGCTGGCGCCCATTGAAAGACGCATACCTCGATAGGATCGGAAAAGGAGTGAACGAGGAGCAAAAGGAGATGATTGATGAACTCTTTGAATGGCTTGTGCCACCTTGTTTAAACTTTATTCGACTGGATTGTAAAAGATTTGTACGAACTTCAGATCTTCATCTGTTCCAGGTAAGCAAATTTTTTAATTCTACATAAAATCTTATTGTCGTGAAAGTCTGCTATAATTACTCTTTTGACTTGACTAATCTTTACAAAACTTCCAGGGTTTTTATCGAATCTACAACTCCCTCCTGCGAGGAGATACCGGCAATGAAGATCATCAAAGTCAAAGTTCCACCTGGCTTCAATACTGTTTCATTTTTGCTGCAATTTGGGGTCTTGGATCCACCCTTACTCAAGAAAGCAGAGAAAAGTTTGATGCATTTTACAGGATCCTGCTTTCCGGAAACAATAAAGACTTTCCTAAGCCAAAAGGTTTCAAGCTAAACAAAAACCAGCTATTTCCAGAAAAAGGAATTGTATTTGACTACATCTGTGATAAGCGGAACAATCAGTGGGTTTTCTGGATTGATATTGTGGACCGAGAGCACTCCAAGATTTCGCCCAATGTTAAAGTATGAAATAGGATATGACCCAGTTGGGGTTCCTACATAATTAAAAACCATATCAATTTTCGACATTAATTGGATATTTATGTGAATCTAGGTAAATGAACTTATCATTCCTACTGATGAGACTGCTCGGCAAATGTACTTTTTGAAAATGTATCTGACTAATGAGTACCCTGTCATGTTTCTCGGACCAACGTGAGTTTTTTAACTTTGTCTGCTTGCAGTAGCAGGGCAGAAGAATATGACCTAATATAATGTAAATGGTATTTGATTTGTTCCGATAAAAGGGGAACAGGAAAGAGCGCTTTAACACTCAGCTACTTGATGTCCCTTCCTAAAGATAGGTACATTCCAAACGTTATAAACTTTTCTGCCAGAACGTCAGCAAACCAAACGCAGGATATCATCATGAGTAAATTGGATCGACGAAAGAAAGGATATTTTGGACCATCCATTGGGAAGAAATGCATAGTTATGGTAAATGGTTCTGCAATCTATACAACCTTTGAGAATTTTAATTTGTAGCTAAAATCAGAATCAACTTGTTATAAATTTCAGGTGGACGATGTGAACATGCCGAACAAGGTAATAAGTCATTTTTTTAATAAAAAATCTCTTCAGGTATATTTATGTATTTTTAAATTCCTATTAATATTACAATTTTAGGAAGTTTATGGAGCGCAACCCCCAATAGAGATCCTGCGGCAGTGGATTGATCACAAGCATTGGTACGACAAGAAGGACACCACGACTATCCATCTTGTGGATTTGGTAGGTGTCAACTAAATGATATAAAACTTGGGCTATTTAAATAATTTTCAATGGGAATTTTTCAACGATTTCATTTTAGTTACTGGTGACTGCCATGTCTCCGCCAGGAGGTAGTCGAACGGACATCACAGGTCGGTTTGTCCGTCACTTTAGCATTCTGTCAATCGACTCCTTTGATGACAACACAATGAAAAAGATTTTCCAAGCCATTGTCGACTGGAACTTTGCGAAAGAGTTTGAAAATGAAGTTATTCGATGGTCAAGACCCTTGGTTCAAGCAACAATGCAAGTTTACAAATCAGCGGCTTCAGTTTTCTTGCCTACTCCGTCTAAAAGTCACTATGTCTTCAACTTACGAGATTTTGCGAGGGTTATCAAAGGAGTTTTATTGATTCCCAATACACACTTGAAGGAAGGCCAAAAACTAATGCGACTTTGGATTCATGAAGTCTACCGTGTATTTTATGACCGTCTTGTGGACGATCAAGATCGTCAAATGTTCTTTAATTTGGTTGGAGAAACGCTCCTCGAGAATTTTAAGATTGAAATACAAAAACTATTAGGACATTTGGTCCCGTCCAACCAAAAACTTGAGGATATAAACATGCGTAAACTGATATTTGGGGATTACATGGATCCCAAAGCTGACATAAAAATTTATGATGAAGTCACTGACTTAAATGATCTGACTGATGTAATGGAATGGTATCTCAAGGACCATAATTCAATGTCCAAAACGCCCATGCCTTTAGTACTCTTTCAGTTTGCGATTGAACACATTTCCAGGATTTCCCGAGTCTTAAAACAAGACAATGGTCACGCATTACTTATAGGTATTGGGGGCAGTGGCCGGCAAAGTTTGACAAAAATGGCTGCATTCATGGCTGGCTATGACTTGATCCAAATAGAAATCAGTCGTACATACGGAAGTCATGAATGGAGGGAGGATATGAAGAAAATCATGAAGCATGCTGGGAATGACGGGAAACAGACTGTTTTCCTTTTTGCCGATAATCAAATCAAAGATGAGAGTTTCGTTGAAGATATTAACATGATCCTAAACACAGGAGATGTGCCAAACTTGTTTCAAGCTGATGAGAAGGGTGAAATCCTGGAAAAAATGCAAAGTGCTGCGAGGGAAGTGGGGAAAAAGATTGACACGACTCCGCTAAGCTTGTACAACTTTTTCGTGGAGAGGGTCAAAGCTAATTTACACATCGTGCTTGCCATGTCCCCTATCGGAGATGCTTTTCGGAATAGGATGAGAATGTTTCCGTCCTTAATTAACTGTTGTACTATTGATTGGTATGAAAAGAATTTCCATTATTTTAGAAAATTTTCGTACTACCAAATTTTCAAAAAAAAACACATATTTTCTGCCCTTTAAAGGTTCACGGAATGGCCTGACGATGCTTTAACAAAAGTAGCTCAAAAGTTTTTGGCTACATTGGAAACTCAGGATAGTTATCGGATTGCTTGTGTAGAAATGTGCCAAACCTATCACTCCTCTGTGCAGACATTGTCCAAAGAGTAGGCATTTCTGAAGAGTTTTAGAATATACACTTTTTGTCAAATAAATAAAAACTGTACTGTAATTTGCAGGTTTTATGAAAAATTTGGTCGTAAAAAAAAAACTTGCTTATATCATTCAAATAATTTCTCTCAGAAAAATTTTCACTACAAACTCAACTTGCTTACTTTCTATTTTAGATGGATTGGGCGGAGAAAGAACCCGTTGGAGTGAAGGTGCCGCGATGCTTTCCGATCGGCTTATAAATATAATTGGCGATGTTTTGATTGGAGCTGCTGTTGTGGCTTATTTGGGTCCTTTTACTGTAGATTTCAGAGCGGTATGTATAATTATCTTTATCATTTGTCTGTTAAACGAGATACGGAGATTATCATTTAGAATTTAATTTACTACAGGGTTGTGTGGAGAAATGGCAAAAGTTGTGCTCCAGCATGAAAGTTCCATGCTCGGAAATCTTCTCCCTTATAAACACCTTAGGGGATCCTATTAAGATTCGAAGTTGGCATATAGCAGGTCTTCCCGTTGACACATTTTCTGTAGACAATGGGATCATTGTCACCAACGCAAGAAGATGGCCACTAATGATTGATCCGCAAGCTCAAGCCAGCAAATGGATTCGAAACTTGGAGAAGCCTAATAACCTTTCTATCATTAATCTCACTGAGTCTAGCTACATTCGCACCGTTGAGTTATGCATACAGCAAGGACTTCCAGTGCTTTTAGACAACGTAGGAGAGGATATTGACCCTGCTCTGGAACCCGTTCTGCTCAAGCAGACCTTCAAACAAGGGCCAATCCTTTGCATAAAGATTGGAGAAAGTATCGTAGAGTACAACAGAGACTTCCGATTTTACATCATTACGCGACTAAGGAACCCACACTATCTACCTGAGATTGCGGTAAAAGTAACCCTTCTCAATTTCATGATCACGTTGGAAGGGCTGGAAGATCAGTTGCTAGGAATTGTAGTTGCAAAGGAAAGACCTGAGCTGGAGGAGGAACGACAGCAACTTGTTCAGCAAACGGCGGATAACTCTAAAGCATTGAAGGAGGTCGAAGATAACATTTTGAATACATTGTCTTCATCCAAAGGGAACGTGCTTGAGGATGCAAGAGCTATCCAGATTCTTGACTCTTCGAAACAAATCTCGAACAATATTATCGAGAAGCAGAAATATGCAGTGGAAACGGAAAAGCTGATTTCAGCATCCAGAGCATTGTACAGACCTATTGCTCGATACACAAGTGTCCTTTTTTTCGCCCTCACTGAATTACCCAACATTGATCCTGTATGTTGTTAATATCCATTTTAGTATCAACCATTTTTTATTCTTCATATTCAGCAATGAAACTTGGGCCTAATTTTTTTTTCCTTGTTTAGATGTACCAGTATAGTTTGAACTGGTTTGTTAATCTGTTTGTGAGTTCTATTGAAAACAGGTACTCCAAGCATTTCATAGACTTTTATAATTATCATTTGTAAAACTTATGAGAGTTTTCTTTACAACTGTGTTTTCTTTTTTTTTTTGTCCAGTCATCACACCAAAGATCTGGAGCAACGCTTAAAAAGTCTAGGAGATCACTTTACTCTCAGCCTGTATAACAATGTTTGCCGATCCCTATTTGAGAGGGATAAGTTGCTCTTCTCTTTTGTGCTTTGTATGTCAATCATGATCTCTCAGCATAAGGTAATGATGGACGAATACAAGTTTCTGCTAACCGGAGGTGTTGGACTACAAAATGAAATCCCGAACCCAGCCAAAACCTGGCTATCTGATAAATCTTGGGATGAGTTGTGTCGAATGGTTGAGATCTGTGCTGTTTTCACTACTTTCATCAATGAGTTCAGCCGAAAACTTGGTCATTGGAAGAAATTGTATGAGCATGAAGAGCCCCATAATCAACACTTTCCTAAACCTTGGCAAAATCATTTAACGGATTTCCAGAAAATGATGGTGATTCGATGCTTAAGACCAGACAAGCTTGTGCCGATGATTGTTAATTTTGTGAGCAAAAATCTTGGCGAGCAGTTTATCACTCCACCACCATTCGATCTTTCCAAATCTTATTTGGATTCAAGTCATCTCACAGCTTTGGTGTTTGTCTTGTCTCCGGGAGCAGATCCAATGTTGACTTTACTTAAGTTTGCGGATGATTCAGGTTTCAGTGGGGATCGATTTCAATCCGTGTCATTGGGCCAAGGACAAGGTCCAATTGCGAAACGAATGATTTTGAACGGATTTGAAGATGGGGGTTGGGTTTGTTTGCAGAATTGCCACTTGGCAGCGTCGTGGATGCCTTCACTTGAGAAGATTTGTGAGGACATGCCAAATCTTGATATTAAACCCTCATTCAGGCTTTGGCTGACTTCCTATCCCTCACCTCAGTTTCCTGTTGCAATTTTACAAAATAGTGTGAAAATGACTAATGAACCACCAACAGGTAAATATTTCCCTGTTTTTAAAAAAAAAACTCAATTCAGACATTCAACATTGTTAGAATGCGATCACCAATTAGAGGCTCATTTTCCACAGGTCTTCGTCAAAATCTTCTTCAGTCATATTTATCAGATCCTGTGGTGGATCCTGAGTATTATCACGGATGTCCGCATAGACATGAAGCATTTGTGAAGTTGCTTTTTGGACTTTGCTTCTTTCACGCTGTTGTTCAAGAACGAAGAAAATTTGGTCCGCTGGGTTGGAATATCCCGTATGGGTTCAACGATTCCGATTTAAGAATTTCTATCTTGCAGCTTCAGGTAAGAACTATTGTGTAATGAGCATGAACTGACTGTGTCTATTTTAAATTTTCAATATTGTCATAAAATCAATTACTATATGCATCATTGAACTTTGTTTTACAGATGTTTTTGAATGAAGCACCTGGTGATATCCCTTACGATGCATTGACGTACCTCACAGGTGAATGTAATTACGGAGGCAGAGTAACAGATGACTGGGATCGCCGCACTTTGAAAACGATCTTGGAAGATTTTTGTAATCCTACAATGCTCAAACACAAAGGTTACACGTTCTCTCCATCTGGCTTCTATACCATCCCAACGAAATCAGACTACGATGAAGTAATCGCATTCATTAAAAGATTGCCAATGACTCAAAAACCTGAAGTATTTGGTATGCACGACAATGCTGACATCAGTCGTGAGCTGAGAGAAACAAGAACTCTCTGCGACGCCATTTTGTTAACATTACAACAATCGGCTGGAGGCGGGGATGGTAAAATTGACAACAAACTGGCTGAAGTCGCAAAAGATATTCTCACAAAACTGCCCAAAAACTTTGACCTGGAAGTAGCGCTAGAGAAGTACCCTACCACGTATTCTGAATCCATGAATACAGTTCTTGTCCAGGAAATGGAAAGATTCAACAGGCTCACCACCCGGGTACGTTCAAGCCTCCAGGAAATTTTAAAAGCAATCAAGGGCTTGGTGCTGATGTCACCGGATCTTGAAAGGTTGGCTGCATCGCTAATGAATGGGAAAATGCCAGCCCTTTGGGCCAAGGTTTCATACCCAAGCTTAAAACCATTAGGCTCATACATTAACGACTTCCTGGACAGATTGAAATTTCTCCAAGATTGGTATGACAAAGGGAAGCCAAATACGTTCTGGTTGTCGGGATTTTTCTTTACACAGGTTTGAATTTGATTTTACTGTTTGTAATGAAGTGGCTAGGCGGGGTGGCGATTTAAATTTAAATTTACTTCAAATCCAGGCATTTCTTACCGGAGCTACTCAAAATTTCGCAAGAAAATATACCATCCCTATTGACCGGTTGGGATTTGACTTTATCGTTCTTCCGACCGATCATTCTTCTACGGCAGCTCCGGATGGGGTTTTTGTTTATGGACTATTTGTTGATGGGGCGAGGTGGGATAGGAATGGGTGAGGAAACAATTACATTCTTGACGGAAATTAAATTGCATTTTAATACGCATGGTATTAGCTTTATTGACCCTCATCATTTGCTCCATATCAGTTCCCATTTAGCTGAAATGCTTCCAAAAGTATTGTCAGACTCAATGCCTTTGATTTGGATGGTCCCAAAAAAGAAGGATCAGATTGTGGAAGGGAAGCGATATCGAAGCCCTCTGTATAGAACATCAGAAAGGAGAGGGACTCTAGCTACGACAGGTCACTCGACGAATTATGTCTTGCCTCTTCTACTCAATACCAAAGAACCTCCAAGGCATTGGATTAAACGGGGAGTTGCTCTACTTCTCCAGCTTGACAATTAGACTTTAAATTATGAACACACAAACAAAAGTATTATAAACAAGACTGCAATGCTCATAATGAGTCCAATTAAAAGCACTTGAAGATTTCAACAGACATAGCGGTTTTTTGTATGACACTTTAAAAAAATTGTTTTGCCCAACTAAGTGTTTCCCGTGCACGTTATAAATCAGTGCACAACAATGCTTCATATAAAAAAAAACTTGTATTCTTCAGGCTACAATGTTGCTCCTTATAAAACAAAACAATTTTTTTCCATAATAGATTATTACGCTAGTGAAGCTGTTTTTTAATGTCATCATGAGGATATTTTACGATATTTAAGCCCAACACATTAATGAATGCAATTCACTTTTCATGCGTGTACAAAGTTACAGATACATGATACTAATGAAATTAGTTGGTGATGATACATAATACTCCTTCATCTTGAACAAGGATATTCATAGTTAGACTAGACATATCATACAGCCACAGCTAAACTATAGCTATCTAAATAAACTTGATAAGCATCTATAAATTGCTGACACAGTGGATAACAAAACCTGGTGTGCCCTTGATGCACGTTTAGTTAGAGACCTACTACAACTTAATTTGGTGGTATGTAGTCTTTTCTGTCTCTCTAAAAAAAACTTGAGTAGTGTTTCTCAAATATAAGTACATAACGCGTGTACATACACCTTGTCCAGCGTCAATGTCACGATTAAGTTTATCAGTATTTCTTATCGTCTAATGAAGGACAACTGGAGCGCTGACCACATATCTCACTTTATATATGCGTCGTTTTTTTGAATCCTCATAAAAGAACTTCCTTAATTAAAATCTTGCCTCAGTTTTACAAAATTACTTTGCACAACGTTGTATCAGAAATATCTCTCTGTTAAAACTGGAAATATCCGTAATGTCATCCATGCACAAATTCATGCAGGATAAGCAGTTCCTCAAACGAGTCACATAAATAACGACGTGTTAACGTCCCAATCCTTTTCACAAAGCGAGACCATATATCACATCGTTAAAACACAGAAAATATATACCGCAACAATCAGATAAAGACAGAACTCTCTCAATAACTTTAGCAAAGTGTGAGAAAAACACTGAAAATGGCACGCAAAAAATACAACAATCTCTCTTTAAACGAAAATAATATATTCATTCCTTACCTAATTGCTCATAAAGTTTTTGCTCCTGTAATTTACTACAAAACCAATCAAACGCATTTTTGCTTGATAAACCAGCCGCCCTTCAAACATTCAATTTCATAAAATTTAGCATGCATACATATAAACATATTTTCTGATAAATTCATTCCTTCGCTTACTTCCTTTTTTGCTGGGATTAATATTCTTCTCAAAAAAATATTATTATGCCAGGGCCAAGCTCATCAGCGATAATGCAGTATTGAGTGTTGAGTTACGTATTATATGAACCCTTTCTCAACAAACGCCGACAGTGGGAAGTTAACTATCTGATTACATGATGATCCTCTACTCAAAACTTCCTTTTTTATATCATTGTGTAGTTTTTCCCAACAAGACTTCAACACACATTTAGGAGGATACACACATAAAAGAAAGATCCTTTCCAACAATTGTAACGTAATGCTTCATTTCAGTTCATATCATGTTGATGCTGCTAATTAGCCAAAAGAAGACAGGTGGAAATAACCTGATATACGTTTTATCCTTTTCCTTTCATCATGAGAACAACTCTCTGAATATGATTACTTAACAAGGGATTTTGTACAATGCCAATAATGACTTGTGTAAAACTCGATCAGATTTTCAAACAGCTTTGTTGGACAATGAGTTCTTTTAGTATCTTATGAGTACATTCCAATGATTATTGTTATTAGAACTGCACCCCTTCGAAATAAGTATGCTTACTCTCAATTTCCTTATAATCGCTGTCAGTTTCTTCAACCTTGATATACACTATTCATATCACCACCACCTACAGTCAATGGATTTCGCATGAGTGGTAAATTGTATGACAATAATGCTGATTGCAAACAGAAAAATTACTAGCCCTTAGCTGAAAACTACCAAGGTAAGGTATGAATTACAAATATATACACACGCGAATCAAATAATTCACAGATGCGTACATATTCGACGAGAAAAAAGCCTTCCTTCCAAGATCCACAACTTCAGCTCGTTTTTATATATAGGCCATGACGAACAACATTAGAGAGAGGTACCTTCCTGTACTAACTTATACTGCTGCGCCTTAACACTAAAGGGCATTTATGTTGAAGCACAGCTTTATAAGGTCTTCAAGGTCCTTCAGCGTCAAGTGCAAATACATACCTACACGTAATATCCTTCCTTCCTGTTTTGATATAGTCTCCTCGTCTCATGTATATCCTTACTTCATTTCCACATTCTTGCTGCGAACAAAACTCGTAAGGCTTCCTTCATTTTAATTCGAAAAATCGGGTTAAGGCGAAAAGTTATTCTTCCTTGAGGCTCTTCAACTTATATATTTGTACATTTCAAGTTCAAAGCTGTAGTGGTGGTATTGTCGCGTGCATGTGTTTGCCGGTGTCACTGCGAAATTGTTCATTAAAAGTGTCGCGTGAGCCCTTCCGTTTCTCTTGAGAACCCTTGAAGCATTTTCGTGCAAATAACTTTTGTGCTTCAGCACACTAATCATTGAAAAACGATTATATAATTCTTTCAACTGAATATGTTAGCGGAGTCGCATGGTCATCAGGAGCTACTCTGAATTGAACTGGTAATAATATATACGCGTCAGTAGTGAGGATTGATTCGTATGGAGATTATAGTCAGAATTGAAGCTAATCTCTGGTACTTGTTTGCCATTCTTCAAGCGATCGACTTCATTTTGGAGACTTTTTTTCCTCCGAGAGTTGTTATGTTCTTTATCGCCGTGAAGTTATTATTGGTATAGCTGTGTGTAGTTTGTTCTTTAAGTTTTTGATAACTTCGGTGCTTATCGAGTGGTGTGTAGTGACTAGTGCGTACTGACTGAGTAGTGGTTAGTTCTAAAGTAGACTGTTTGCATAAAAATCGAAAAATGGGGCGTAAAGCAAGCTACGAAAACGGTCAGCTATTGACTGGACTTCAGAGAACGTGTTTTTGGCTCGCATTGCTGGACATTGCAAGTTTTATCCAATTTCCAAAATATTTTTTTTATTCTGAAAAGAAATTATATTATTTGACATCTACGTCTATTTGTTCCAGCTATTCTACTTTGCCACAATCATTAGCTGTGTCGTAACAGA